>OZ025246.1:21202519-21297519 GCA_964019155.1 Osedax fenrisi
CACAACAGTAACACTTGACTGACAGCTGACTCAGTCAATACACATTGTTTCCACTGCGTTAGAAACTGTTTACATGCAACTATAGTTAGAACACAACTTTAATATCATATTATATATATATATATATATATATATATATATTATTAAAGACAGTATCGGCTTAGTGTATATATATTCGCTTTCTTTCAATAAGTTAGTTTGTAAGTCTCCTTTTTAATCAGCCCGCATGCTTTTATCAGTAATTATTAGTAATTAGGTTAATATTCTATATATTTATAATAGGATTAAATATGGCAGTAGTAGTAGTAGTAGTAGTAGTAGTAGTAGTAGTAGTAATAGTAGTAGTAGTAGTAGTAGTAGTAGTAGTAGTAGTAGTAGTAGTAGTAGTAGTAGTAGTAGTAGTAGTAGTAGTAGTAGTAGTAATAGTAGTAGTAGTAGTAGTAGTAGTAGTAGTAGTAGTAGTAGTAGTAGTAGTAGTAGTAGTAGTAGTAGTAGTAGTAGTAGTAATATATTTTTAGTTTAAATAATTGTTACATATGCGATATTATTTCACATCTATATATGTATATATTTGTAAATATATTACAACTATATATATATAGACTATATATAAACTATATATAGATTATAATATATATATATATATATATATATATATATATATATATATATGTTAATATATTAATGTTATACCATTACAATATAATCAACAACTGTCTATAGACCTTATATGAAGATAATATAATTATAAAATATATAGTAAAAATTATTTTTAGACATATATATATTTGATTCAGACAAATATAATTATATTTTATTTATAAATATCTATATACAATATAATTCATAGAAAACAATATATATATATATATATATATATATATATATACTCGTATATTATACTTTGTGCTGATTATCTTTATGTTAATTAGATGTATATGATTATATATGAATGATTGAATTAAATCAGTTTATAGACATACGACATACTATGTATATCATACCGTATGATTAATACGTCTATGGAGGATCAGTGAAAGGCTTTATTTAGTCGATACCTCCAATACGTTCATGTACAGATTACAATATTAGTAAACGTGATAATATAATAATAATGATTCATGTGTTGGCATTCGTTGTACTATAATTAGTAAATGAAACAATAAAATAGAATATACATATATATATATATATATATTTACCATTACAATCTAAATACAATATCCATAGTTAATTTTGTATTATTACTATGCTCGTAATTTTTTTTTCAACGGATGATCATACGCTTTGCTTCAATATCTATCCTGGTTCTTATACGAACTTCTGAATTATATATATATATATAGATATATAGATCAAAAGTGTATTGAATTACTGGTTATAAATAAAGAAAGTTATAATTATATATAGACATATAATTATATAACATATATAAACAAAATATATAAATGGGATAACAGTAAGACAAAACGACACGATACAATAAAACAAGAAATAAACGGAGAAGTAAAAAAAAATAAAACATTGGATTATACAAGCCGTTGAGTTTATATATATATATATATATTAATACAAATAATAAACGCACGTACGTTCTAACCTATTGTCTCTCCATTAGAGCTACGTCTGGACGAAAGACCGCCGCGTCAGATGCTACCTTCCCGCTCTCTGCAGACGTCGCCCCTGTCGCCGTGTACGCACATAGGTGTCGCCACCGGTAACGACATCGGTGCTGGTGGTGGTTACGTCACTTCCGGTTGTACCCCCGCCGGGGGGGCAGCAGGGGCAGCGGCGGGTCTGACGGGGTTCTCCGGTCCGCCCGATGCGCTGAAGCGGAACACATCGGGTGGTTCTTGCGAAGGTTAGCGAACGTGGCCGCCATTAGTTATTCGTCGTGCATTGTATATTGTACAGTGTTCATGTACAGTGTTCATGTACTGTGTTCATGTACAGTGTTCATGTACAGTGTTCATGTACAGTGTTCATGTACAGTGTTCATGTACAGTGTTCATGTACTGTGTTCATGTACAGTGTTCATGTACAGTGTTCATGTACAGTGTTCATGTACAGTGTTCATGTACAGTGTTCATGTACAGTGTTCATGTACAGTGTTCATGTACAGTGTTCATGTACAGTGTTCATGTACAGTGTTCATGTACAGTGTTCATGTACAGTGTTCATGTACAGTGTTCATGTACAGTGTTCATGTACAGTGTGCATGTACAGTGTTAATGTACAGTGTTCATGTACAGTGTTCATGTACAGTGTTCATGTACAGTGTTCATGTACAGTGTGCATGTACAGTGTTCATGTACAGTGTTCATGTACAGTGTTCATGTACAGTGTTCATGTACAGTGTGCATGTACAGTGTTCATGTACAGTGTTCATGTACAGTGTTCATGTACAGTGTTCATGTACAGTGTGCATGTACAGTGTTCATGTACAGTGTTCATGTACAGTGTTCATGTACAGTGTTCATGTACAGTGTTCATGTACAGTGTTCATGTACAGTGTTCATGTACAGTGTTCATGTACAGTGTCCATGTACAGTGTTCATGTACAGTGTTCATGTACAGTGTTCATGTACAGTGTTCATGTACAGTGTTCATGTACAGTGTTCATGTACAGTGTTCATGTACAGTGTTCATGTACAGTGTTCATGTACAGTGTTCATGTACAGTGTTCATGTACAGTGTTCATGTACAGTGTTCATGTACAGTGTTCATGTACAGTGTTCATGTACAGTGTGCATGTACAGTGTGCATGTACAGTGTTCATGTACAGTGTTCATGTACAGTGTTCATGTACAGTGTTCATGTACAGTGTTCATGTACAGTGTTCATGTACAGTGTTCATGTACAGTGTTCATGTACAGTGTGCATGTACAGTGTTCATGTACAGTGTTCATGTACAGTGTGCATGTACAGTGTTCATGTACAGTGTTCATGTACAGTGTTCATGTACAGTGTTCATGTACAGTGTTCATGTACAGTGTTCATGTACAGTGTTCATGTACAGTGTTCATGTACAGTGTTCATGTACAGTGTACATGTACAGTGTTCATGTACAGTGTTCATGTACAGTGTTCATGTACAGTGTTCATGTACAGTGTTCATGTACAGTGTTCATGTACAGTGTTCATGTACAGTGTTCATGTACAGTGTTCATGTACAGTGTTCATGTACAGTGTTCATGTACAGTGTGCATGTACAGTGTTCATGTACAGTGTGCATGTACAGTGTTCATGTACAGTGTCCATGTACAGTGTTCATGTACAGTGTTCATGTACAGTGTTCATGTACAGTGTTCATGTACAGTGTTCATGTACAGTGTTCATGTACAGTGTTCATGTACAGTGTTCATGTACAGTGTCCATGTACAGTGTTCATGTACAGTGTTCATGTACAGTGTTCATGTACAGTGTTCATGTACAGTGTTCATGTACAGTGTTCATGTACAGTGTTCATGTACAGTGTTCATGTACAGTGTGCATGTACAGTGTTCATGTACAGTGTGCATGTACAGTGTGCATGTACAGTGTTCATGTACAGTGTTCATGTACAGTGTTCATGTACAGTGTTCATGTACAGTGTTCATGTACAGTGTTCATGTACAGTGTTCATGTACAGTGTTCATGTACAGTGTTCATGTACAGTGTTCATGTACAGTGTTCATGTACAGTGTTCATGTACAGTGTTCATGTACAGTGTTCATGTACAGTGTTCATGTACAGTGTTCATGTACAGTGTGTGTGTACCTATAAGTCGTACCATGTATACATATATGCGACGTACGTCTTACATTGTACGTGTATTAATGTATTACTTATAATATATATATATATATATATATATATATATATATATATATATATATATTATAACGTATACGTTCTACCAGAAAAAATTATAGCAATGATATTAATATTAGTATAACCAATGATAGTTAACTGATCACAAATTTAAATCAATGATCGTAATCGAATGAATATCAATGATTGTAATCGAATTGAAATATATATTCGTAATCAATACATAGCCCCGTGATAGTCATCTGATTACTTGCTGGATTGTTATCTGAATAATAATTATTATTACAAAGTTAACTTTGATTAATTTACTTACTGGATATATATATATATATATATATATATATATATATATATATTTAGTAATATGTTCGTATATAGTATATACTATATACCCAACATTTGTTCATCGCAATCTTTTTCGTAATTCTTAATTTAACAATACGGTTGGCAACCAACCAGTAGAGTAGCGGCGATTTAGAGTTTATACATTATTTAATCATCCTATTATATTTGTATATATATATGTATATATTATAGTATGTATATCGACGTAGATGTATAAATCGTTAACAATAAGTGTTATTGTGCACTCCGTTTCTATGGGAGCTCCTATTAAGCGGATGTAACGCAATCTGAACTCAGGTCATCTAACTTAAATCTGTGCATATATTAAATATGTATATATATATATATATAATTTACAAATATATATATCTATCGTGTACATTAATTAAATAGTAACATATATGCAAATGTCTCCACGTACTTCGTATGCGACGTGACATCTCGCGCGACACATAGGCACGCACACTCGCACACACGCACACTCACATACATATATTATATAACGAGTGACACGTATGAAGTAAGCTCGCGTGTAATTAAACAGTCTACAACTACGACGACGGTCGGGGGTGAATGCTAATACGTTAAATAGGCCCCTTATCACGTGATCGGTGGGTGCCACTAATCGTAGAAATCACCGGCTACCAATCACCGAACACCGAACGCCTAATCACCGAATTGTGATTGGCGCGAATAGATACCCGCGTTTAACGTGCCCGGCGCGTAAATGAACGGGATAATTAGATGGGTAAAGTGTCACTTTTAATTTAGTGCGCCGACATAATATCGAGAATATGCGATTTTGAACATGTCGATCTATATCTGTGGTTATAGCGATGGCATTTAATGACATTATTTTGTAATAGTATATTATATGTAGTATATATATATATATAGTATATATAATATATATATATATATACATATATATATATATTTAGTATTTAACGAATTCATTCACTGATAGTTATCAATCATCCGTAATCGTGTCACGACCCACTATATGACGAGTTGTGCTTTAAACGAGCGGTTTCATTGGTCTACGATACTCGTTACGTAATTTAGATATAATTCTAGCGCAACTTTAATACGAGCGTAATTACAATACTTTCACATATGAATTTACGTATACATATATATATATATATATATATATATATATATACGATTATGTAATATAGTTATATGCATTATTTAAAAATTAATATTATTAATAATAATAATAATAATAATAGTTAATTGACCGAACAAAATATCACATGTATATCGGCATTATATTATATTTACTGATACATATGATAATAACTTAATATAATCATACTACAAAATTATACAAGTATATTACTAATGCATATATATATATATATATATATATATATATATTTATATAAAATACTTATACAATTCAATACAATGATTAAAGCTATGTATGTTATTCTCACCGACTATTACATCGCACACACACACACACACACACACACACACACACACACACACACACACACACACACACACACACACTCATACACATATGTTACATCATCATAATAAGATCGTCGCAGTGCGATACTGTCTATAGAGTATACTGTCACACTATAGTGTGCGCACTCTATAGAGGCACACACGCACACGCACGCCTATAGGCTCCATAGTGCATGCACCGAATCCGCGAATTATTAATAATAGTGGCGGTTAACATATAGGATAGGATAGGATAGGATGGTTTATTTATACACCAAATATGGTAAAGAAAGATTACCCTCACTGGTGTTGTGAACGAACACACAAAACTAAACAATAACATTAAATAAGTTAGCAATATAATATATAAATATATGTATAGATAAGAGTTTGTTTTCAACTCGATAAAGTTCGCGAGATGCGAATATTCGCTAGTTTAAGCGCTACACTTCCTGCGTATACGCGTATATCGCATCAGCTTTAAATACAGGATTGTATTATTCATTACATCTTTTTAATATATTAAATATATGTATACATGTTTAACTATTTTAGGATCTATAGAGCATTTTCACAATATGTATACATATATTTAGTATACATATATGTATTATTATTATTATATATATATCTATAGATATATATATATATATATATATACAATATAATATATACATTTAGGATATTTAACGTATTATATATATATATATATATATATATATATATATATATCTCATTATATAATGCCTAATCTTTTGTATTTCATCGCAAATGTTTTACGTTCATACGGATTATACCTCTCGAGCGACGCGTGTACACATCGTTGCGCATGCGTAACAAGCTGCGCATGCGCCACTAGTATTGTACTCCATTGTTCTCTATAGAGACTCCATTGTTCTCTATTACGCGGGGTTATATAACCCGGGCGGCCGCGCGCAGACTGATTATTGTAATCAAGATGGCGAACAACTATATTAATATTTTCATAATAAACTATATATCGAGTGTATATATATATATATATATATATATACATATTAACTAGTTGTTTTTTCGTACTCGTATATTTCCGGGTTAACCCTATTAGAACGTATAGGTACGCGCGCGCGAGACCATCAAAGAGATTAGAAGATACGACATGACAATTAAGCCCCGCTCCAGATTAGCGGCCCGCTATTATAGTTACGGATATGCCCGGTAGGTAGGGTGGGCGGGCGGGGCGGCGACATATGTTTCGGCTCTCCGCGCTCTAACGACATCCGCAACATATGTTCGATGTCGCGTCGGCAGATAGCGGATCGGATGCAGCGCGAAGGGAACCGTTTTTAATTGCTTTTCGGGTAGCTAGATATGTTCCGTATACGACATGACCTTGAGAATATCTATAGATGTATAGTTATATATAACTATAATATATCGTATATGTGTATATATTCGATATACCGATAACCCTTGTGTCGTGTATGGCGTTATTAAACTATTATTAAAATGTGTATATTATTACGATACCCTTCTCAAGAATTCGCTTCTATTATAATATATATATATATTATATGCATTAAATTCCTCTTTATTTTCACGACGTAAACATTGCAACTATGTTTATACATACGTAACGTTTCAAACACGATAAATCACATACGTCACATCTCGTGATGGTAACTCTTTTAATGTCAAGTAATTACGATGTAATTTGTTTTAATATTATATTTAATTACATGTAAATACAGTTAAGGTTAACCACTGTGTGTGTATATATATATATATTTATATAATTCATAAATATACACTCTATAGAGTCTGGCTTAAAAATAGAATATTATTCGTTTACATAGCCCGAGGGGGATACATTATATTTTGTGTTTTATGAATTATCATCTAATACGATATATATATATATATATAGTATTATGTATGTACGTATTTATATATATATATATATATATATATATATATAATAACTATTACCTATAGGTATACACCGCGTGACTAATAACTATAACCTATATAAGCTATGAGTCACGCGGTGTATACTATATTCGACCCCGTTGACCTTCGCGCGTCGCTTCCGACATTCTAATCACGTGTCGCAGAGAAACCGATCTATAAATAGCGTCGCCTCGTCCTCGTAATAACAGGGCTCGGGGCACCGAAATCGTATTACCTACCTGGCTACCTATAGGCGGGCGCGGAGGCGGAGGATAACGAGCGCGGGTGACCTTTGTTCGCTCGGCTAATGTCCTATAGGACACGGCATTCGTACCATTCGAATTAGTAGATTATAGTATAAAGTTTAATACATTTATATATATAAATATATATATATAATATTACTAGGTTATATAGAATAACTTAAACATAAATATGTACCTTGACCTAGTAAAGGTATACCTATAACATATAACATATATATATATATATATATATATATATATATATATATATATACTAGGTCATAACATATATATATATATATGTTATATGTTATAGGTATACATTTACTAGGTCAAGGTACACATTTATGTTTAAGTTATTCTTATTCGTATACGAATATACGTATATACAATGTAAGTTCGTAACTTTTGTCACAGAGACATCCCAGCAAACCATAACAGCAATTTAAATACTTATTAAATAATACCAAAAGGGTTTATAAAGCAATTTTAATCAGATTTTCGAACATTCTGATTTAAAATCTGCTTTAATACAACCGATATAATTGTTTTTAAAACATCTAAAAAAACTTCTACTGCTTTAATAATTAAGTATATAAGCCTGATTTAATTCTGATTTAATAATCTCCACATATAAGATATATTTTCCCTGCTGGGAAGCAAACAATAATAACATATTTAAATACTTGTTAAAGCAGTAATAAATATTATCAGATTTATATACTTATTAATACATATTTAAATATATCTTAAGATATCGGAGATTATTAAATCAGAATTAAATCAGGCTTTAATACTTAATCATTAACGTAGTAGAAAGATATTTTAAAAACGTTTAAATCGGTTGAATTAAACTGCAGCTTTTAAATCAGAATGTTCTTAAATCTGATTAGAATTTCTTTATAAACTTATTTAATGTGTATTTAAATCTGCTGTCGTGATTTACTGGGATACGTAATAGAGATGAATTAATTCATCTTTTCATCGCGTCAATTAACGCTCGTTTCCATGGCATCTATTGTCATTCAACCTATTACGGTGCTTTGTGATTAATACCAAAGCATATATGATAAACAACAATTGTTGTTTATTATATGATTTCGTCTGCACCGGATGTCGCTGTAACCTTAACAGTGACGCCATTGTTATCGGGGCCGACCACGTGACCGAAACTAGAAATACAAAACTACTCCATAGAATAACACTCGGGTATATCGGCGTGCTCGGTAAATGTCGAGTATAATGAAACTAATACGATTATTAATATCGTTATTTATAGTATACTATAGTTATTTATAGATATTTATATAGTAATATAGTTATTATGAGTACTATTTATATTATTTACTATACGTTTTTAATAACATTTAGTATTGAGATGTGTCAAACATTAAACTATATATATATATATATATATATATATATATATATTATACTAATGATGATATTTTCTCTATTTAATATATATATAGGCATGGTATTTAATATGATTACGTTTATTAATTGAAATGTAATTTTATTAGAAATATATTCAATTGTTATTATTGACACAATAATATTATTGATAACATATAATTAAATATCTTATATATATATATTTCTATATATATATAATATAATTATATCCGCTGAGTTATATATATATTATACTAATGATGATATTTTCTCTATTTAATATATATATATATATATATAACTCAGCGGATATAATTATCAAGAGTAATTCTATATTAAGAGAAAATATATCTGATTAATTAATACCTATTTATATACAATGTAAATATTATTTAACAATATAATATATTATATATATTGTATAATATATACAATATATATAATACATAACTGAAATAAATCATATATATACACATACACACACACATACATACACACACAAGTAATAAAGTAAATTTAATCCTATATAAATAATAATCATTGTTATACAATTAATTTTAAATCATCATATATGAAAATGAATACTACTGTAGAATATGCTATATTTAAACGATTATGTATACATTATATATAAATATCTTATTAAGACAAATTTTCAATTAATTATGTCATTTAAAATTTATTTTGATTTGACAATTGTTATTGATGTCGTATAAACGCGGTCGTCATAGTCTGTGGATTACCCGTATTCTATTTATAGAACACTCGTCAATCTATAGATAGACTCTTATAAGATCCGATTGGCTCGCCAGCTAATGAGGCATGGTATTTAATATGATTACGTTTATTAATTGAAATGTAATTTTATTTGAAATATATTCAATTGTTATTATTGACACAATAATATTATTGATAACATATAATTAAATATCTTATATATATATATATTTCTATATATATATAATATAATGGTTACAAATAATACCATTTACTTTATATATATATATATATATATATATATATATATATCTATATTAAATAACAGAGGTAATAACAACACTATAACACCCTACACAGAAGCCAGGACACATCCGGTTTGGCACGGTCAACAGTCGAGCTATAGGCAACACTCGACTTCCGGCGCTCCCGTGTTACACTCGTTACCCGCCGGTTACCTTGGCAACGCCGTCAACAACAACAACAACACGCAAATCTACACCGATCAAAGTAAGCATTCGTTTTATATATATATATATATATATATATACACTTTACTCCCGCTAACTCATACACTGTACATGTAAAATGTGCACTTTATAGTTTGTTTGCGTACTTTTGTAAATAACATATAATAATATCCCGATAACTCAGAAAATTCATATTTAATTTATAAATTTATATTTTAATTTATATATATATATGTATTTGTGATTAAATAAAAATTAACATACATATACTCATCATATGCTCATACCATTATATATATATTATTTTATCGCATATGATAAATTATAGACTATAGTCAATGATTTTAAACCATAACAGTATACACTATATGTCTATAGACAAACCTATACACATACACCCATCACAACCCGTGTGTTATGTTATACATACTCTCTTCCCATTGGTCAGTGAGACTAGATGACATCACTCAACTGCCGTCGATAATGGCGGCTAACAACCGACTGGCGAATGAGACGCTAGACCAATCGGCGTGCGGCGTGGCGCAGGGGTTATGTCCTCCTCCTCCTCCTCCGAACGTAGGACACGTCCTTCGTGTACAGCCGCCGGAAGAACAGACTACGGCTTCTATTGTTAGAACGGCGCTGATGAAGATAGAACCCCACAATGCAATGGTTATTATCGTCACCTATACATATATATATATATATATATATATATAAATAATCCGCTTTCGTTAAAACCATGGATGCCTTAACACGATAGCGGCTTCGAAGGGACATTAGAGCCATATGTTATTAAGTGAAAACTTCATATAATTTTCTGGATATATCCATCCTATATATAGGATGAAAGGATTCCACCAAAATAACATGACAATATATATATATATATATATATATATATATATATATGCGTGTGTGTAGGTGTAAGCGCGTGTGAATACGTGTAAGTAAGTACGTTATTTATAATCACTCGGATACATCGAAGATGGATACATCGAAGTAAATAAAAAGCGATGCTCGGATATAATAAAACCTCGCAAATGTTGGGAATGAATAAAAGTGTAATTAATTTTGTGAAAAATATATTCGCGAATTAAATACGAGACGACCCAAAATGTTGGGAGCATTAATGTAGCTATATGCATATAATATATGTTAGTCTATGTGCGCGTGTGTGCATGCGTATGTGCATATGTATACGCGTGTATGCACGTACGTGTGTTCGAGTGTGCGTGCGTACGTATAGAAATAGAAAACGCGCGCGTGCGCATAGAAAAAATATCGTAGGTAATCTACAGATTTATATGTTTTATAGTTTATGATAATTACGGGCGCGCTCTCGGAACAATGGGATTAATACAATAGATTACGATCTAGGTCGTGTTGTAATACATCGTACTAGTGTATACTACAGTAAGTACAGTACAGCCCAGCGAACGTAAGAACCGTGTTCGATGATCTAACCACAACTTTCGGATATCAGATATTGATATCGTGTACTCTCGCATTCCTCGTAATCATATCGTATTCATTTGATGTATCAATATGTATAGATATATATATATATATATATATATATATATATATATATATATATATATATATTGTATTCTATAGAATAAATTAAAGTATTGATATATATATATATATATATAAATATTAATTAGTCTAATTTACCTAGATTCTATAGAATTCTATAGAACCATGCATGGTTAAGTGCATATTGATAATAACATTATAATATATCGTAAAAGTGGGTACATACACAATGAAGTTATGCGTTCAACTGAGGTCAAGCGTATTCGCTTACATTTACGAATATTCGCCACTGTTCGCGAATAATAATCGCGGTGTTTATAGATTAAACTCGTTATATATTTGCAAGTATACGCGAATGCGTTTTATTAATCGAATATTCACAAATTATGAAAACGTAATTCCAATACTATACTATTATATATTATATCCAATACTATATAAAGTAGGATATATCCTCTATATATATAAATTTGCTATACCGCATGGGTACACTTACTATAAACAATGAGATATCGACTGAAGTTAGTGTAGAATTCTCACGATAAATAATAGAAAATATAACACGTGGTTAAATCGGAATTCCATTTGATAATTATAATCATACATGATTATCGATATCAAAGGTAATTCCTACTTGACCTTAAAATGTTATATAACAATTGTTATATTTTCTATTATTATAGTATCCCTATCGCGTAACCATACCCGTAGTCTAAAACTAGGGAACAATGGTCACATTCCTGCGTGTTACTAGAATAATATAGTCGTCGATACAATGTATCGGTATAGTAAAATAGATATCCAGCTTGTGATTTAATATACATATAACATATAAAATATACAAATATACATATACATATATGTTTGATAATATATTATAGATTATAATTCAAAGATTTTATTATTGGTAAGTTTTAATAATATTCGTTTATTTTTATTTTATATTATTTTATTTCGATCGTGTATATTAATCTAACGTTCCTATGTTGTTCTACTTGAATATCATTGTATCGTATACATATTTATGTATTATTACTTTTGCTAAAACACAAATGATGACCCTCTTTATTATATGCGTGTTTAAATAAAAATCTACCAATCTATCTATCTATCTATCTATCTATACAATTATATATATATATATATATATATATATATATATAATTTTATTAATAGCCCGCATTCACAATACACTATATTTAATTGTATCGGATATTTGTATATAATAAAATAGGGTACTTACAGAGATACCAATTAAATGAATTGTATATATATATATATACCTATATACCTATATACCTAGACTTATATGTATTTATATACATATATATATATATATATATATACGTTATAGAAAGTAGACTATTATCAAAGCCCATGGCTTTGTTATTATTCAATCCGGTAAATTTAACTTAGCGATATCGACCAATCTTCCATCTATAGATGGTCATATCCATATATGACCAACGATGAAAATAAATACAATTATTTACATCGTTTAACTGTACCTATAGGTATATATATAGGTACACATACAAATATACTAGTATACCTATAGGTGTATAGGTATATATATATATACATATATACATAGGTAATCCATAAATGAATTTTAAACGATTTATTATTCCTAATTATTTAATAAACAAGTAGTAAATACCGCCACCTATACATCACCGCTCTCACTCTCACTCTCTCTCGTAAACAGGATGTTGACATTAACTCTAGACTATTCGACACCGAGGACATCGTCGGTAATCAGGTTAGAGATATGACGTAATCGCGTGTGTAAGTATTACGTAATCGAGTGTTGTTGCGTAATAGAGTATACTTTAAAATAAAGTATAAAGTATAAAGTATACTTTACATATATGTATTACGTAAGTATATTCATTGTACCTATAGGTATCTATATATAGATACATTATTTCGATTAGTTACTAAATTGTATATATACAATAAGTATTCCATTTCTTTTCTAAACCTATAGGTATTTCATTTATAGTAAAGCTCATGTCAATATTCGTACTGTATTAAGGGTCTCTATAAATGCCATATTTAAATAGTGTATTTTATATGTTACATTATTTTTTTTAATATACTATATAAACGTTATATTATATATAGTATTTTTTTGTATTATAATTCTTCATTATTATTACGTACTATATATATATATATATATATATATATATATATATATATAGATACTTACTTACCTTACTTACCAGGTCGAGCTTGCTCCGCAAAAAAAAGCATATTTATATATATATATATATATATATTATTATCAGATTTAGGCAATGTCAGGGTAATTATAGAAGCAGTGTTGCTTATCGAGACAATTACCCCTATATATATACAAATATACACTTTGAATAACACATCAACTACTCGACTGCAGAATTACTTGACCAACACCGGTGGAATGACCACTACGTATGCAGATTCCTCATACGTCAATCAAGATCAATGTCACCTTGAAATCGATCAGGTATTTGACAACACGTAAATATATGAATATATATATATATAACATTTGTCTTACTAAAAAATTATATAAGCGTATTATAATAATACATTTGTTGAGTTTCAAAGCCAATCACCCACGTGGTCACGCCACAACATTTATATTCACAGTATCTTTGTATCATAGGTAGGCTAAAACTTAATATATATATATATATATATATATATATATATATATGTATATGTATATATATGTGTGTATATTCGTGTTAATTAATATGCGGCCTTGACCTACAGGACGGTGTGTTCTACAACGGGTTCGACATAGACACTTCTCAGTCGGCCTTCGTCGACCTCGACTCGTTGACCTCCGGTGACCTTCCTTGTAACCAGGACGTGTGGCGCCCCTATTAGGGTGGAATCGGCTCACTATAGTACATAAAGAATTAAAGTACCCGACGAACTATATACCTCATGTTAACGATATTCAGTCGAGTTTCGCTAATTCAAACTCGAAGACAACAAGGATGTCACATGGCTTATGAGATATCGATTTCATATTCATACACACATATTTTCATAGCCAATATATCACTCGTAACGATTCTGAGTTAGCGGGCGTCTGAGTTATCGGGAGTCTGAGTTAGCGGGAGTTGACTGCCAGTTAACGATACAACGCTAAAACGTAACCGCGGGTTATCGAATCACATACCGTTACCTCCTACAACGAAACCTCTATATCATAACATGCATGCGCGGGCGTATTAGTGACGGTGATCTCGTAGCTAACTCGAATACCCGAAGAACGTCACTTAATCACTTTACGAGCGCCTGTATATCTAATTACGTTTGTGCGATCAATTCCGATGAAATGTAGGCGTGTTTACGATTAAATATGCTTAGTAGGCGTATACGTCAAGGCCACACAGGGCTAGAGAGAAATGCCTCTCTAGCTCTATGGTCAAGGTACACACGGTAATATCGTATACGTTATTAATAAGGCGTCGAGAAATGGCGAGAAATGGCGATAACAAGCGTTAAACTCGGATATTAGTATAGAGTTACGAGAGAGATGTAGGATGCATATTAACTCGATATAAATCCGAGAAGTGGAGAACGAAACGATTTAAAACCGAGGTCGATTGGGTCGCGACCTTATCCTTTTCGAGGACATCTTTAACCATAACAATGCATGATATAACTAGGCCATTGAAGAGTATTATATTTATATTGTTATATATATTGTTAATGTATATATATATATTGTTATATATATAGTTGTTAAAACAAATTGCTACGTTCTATATTTATTAAGGGCATTTCCTATTTCCTACTTTTACATCGTTACGAATACGAATTTTATATTTTTTATATCAAATAATTATTACACAAGAACGTGTATCTAGGCATGTATTTCCGTGCACGCGTGGACACGCCCACCTTGGAACGCCCACTGGGAACGCCCACTCTATTATCAAAACATTCGACCTATTGATATTATTCCACGTACGATATCGAATATTACGTAATGTTACGAAACATTTGTATGACGATTTATTCATCGGTACTAATTATTATTATACTTGAATTATATACATTTTAATTATATTAATAAAATTATTCCACATATATATCATGATATTTGTTATTGCACATATATATATGAAATAAAGCGTCAACGCTTATGTATATTTAGTTATCTTATTACAATGTGACATACAACCACTAGCAACGCACGCTCTATGTTTGCATATCTTCGTTTTGCATATCTCTTTTTTAATGTTTTCTAAATATTTTTGATGTTATTTTGACCAGCTGAAATCAACGTTTTTGTGGGTAATTTCTCTTAGTGGCGCAAGTAGATTACTGATTAGAGGTATACCTCTAAGTATACAAAAGGGGACGTATAGTTCGCTATACCGAGAACACTACGAACATCCGTCAGGGTTTTGGGTGGTGGAATTAATTCGATATGCTTAGTTCTCTCAGGGGTCGTTTCGAATACATAGCGCTGAGTACGCGAGGCCAAAACACATTTATTTCGGTAACACCAATTAGACATTTATATGAATGAATGAATGAAATCAGTTTATAGACATACGACATACTATGTATATCATACGTCTATGGAGGATCAGTGAAAGCCTAGGCTTTATTTGGTTGATACCAGGGGTCTCATTAAGGAATAATATTGACTGCACATAAATATATAATTATTAATAATTATTTATCAATTAATATTGTATAGTTTTAATAGTTATATATAATTATTATAATGCATAGGTAGATATATTAATATATATGCATATAAGCTGAAATACTGATAATTACAGCAAAATAGTATTACTACAAAATATATTTTAAAGATGAAGCCGTTATGTTTATTATTTATTGTGTTATATTTAGAATGTTATTGTTTTAAAATTTCTTTTTAAAATTCTTCCCTTTATGTTTTCCTGCACCAGAAAAAATGATCCTTGAAATACTCTTGTGAATAATATAAATACTCTCTTAACAAATACCCATCGATATAAAGAAAGATTATTTACATCGGTGCGTTTAGCATGCTCTCTATCGTGTTGTCTATGATTACGTTTATGTATCCTGAACATTGTAGATTAATCTGAAATTTCACTAAATGATGGCTACAATATTATTAATGACTTTTATTTAAATAACTAACCAAGCTAATACACCAGGTCTTGGATTCGAATATTCAAGATCCGGCATATTATAATGAATACATAATTTATTATTCTCAGTTTCTATTTTCATTCTATTTCTATGTACATACTTACGAAAATTATTTGCAGATATCATTCTTTCCATATCGGCACTGTGTGGTTTATTGCATATAATTCTACTCTATGTATAACACGATGAAGACATTTCTATTATGCTAGAAAATAATAAATTTATATTAGGTATATTTTATATTTTTTTTATACTTACCTTGATAGCTTTATAACAAGTTCGATAAGATTTTATTTTCTGAATATATTAATTTCTGAATGCAATTATAAACGTTATATTGTAAGGATAAATCTCTTATGTTCAAATCAGCACTTATTAAAGTACATACTTGCTTTATTTTTACTTCTTCTTTTAATTTAATAAAATTTTCAAGTTTTATTAATATATTTTGATCTGTTGTAAATCGCTCCTTAAGATTATTTACTAACGTTTTTATAAGTTATACTTTTATTGCAGATATATCTCTCATTTCAGACACATATAAAGTATGTCTTACTTCACGATTATGTGTTCTCTTCAACTCAATACTTTTAAAGTAATGAGTACCATTAGTTTTTTCAATTGATTCGATTAAATTAGTAACCTACCCGCCAATTAAATCGGTTGTTAATAATGTATTCAGCATAATCTAATAGAGTTACAAAATATTATGAAATATTATTATACGTTATTTATTTTACTCTGAATATCAGGGACTATAGGAATTGTATTCTGCAATATTAAATATATAAATATGATAAACCTCAATATTAGTAAGTTGTTGATGAATATCACATATCGTAGTCGAATGAGATTGCATCTTTTTTTGATATCAAGAGAATATAATTAGTACATCGACTATAAAGCATAATTAATGAAGATTGTGTTCATTGCAAAGGTACGTTGAAAATCCACGGGCTTCCTTGCATGTTGTTGAATTAAAATACATTATTAATATATTTCATTATTTTAATATTATTTCATCTAGTTGATGAGTGAATCCACTCCATAGTATTTCAAATATTTTTGAAAATGAGTAAACAATAAGGCTATTATACTCTGCAATATTTGTTAACTCTCTGCATCTAACTCCAGATTTAGCGAAATGTGATTAAATACCACTTAATGTCATCAGAATATTTTTTAATTTCTGGTATTTTATTGCTTGCTGCCTTCCATACCAGACTTGACTTGTATGCATAACACCATATTGTAAATAGAGGATCTACAGGCTCGCTGAACTTCTCCAATCTATAATATTGAAATATCTTCCATAAACCATTATTATGTTCTGTATTTACATATGTACCATTTGTGACCAATAACGAAACCTCTTTCATTATTAAATGTGTTACGTTACTTCCAAGAAGATTTTCCATTGATTTAATCATTGTTTTTAATATCTCACGAGCTTCCCGTTCCAAAGGTTCTTCTACACCTAACTTTATTTATTACTTTCGCAAGTGCTGTAACATATGTCCTGTCTACACTACCATCTGACCGAACAGATATTGTAGTAGACTTTTTTATTTGTGTTTGTATAATGTTTCCAGTATATCCTATGTATCTCTTATAATGGATAATAATTATTTATGAATAAGATATTGTAAATCGGTATTCATAATAATATTATCATCATAATTATATTTAAATGTTGATGCCATCATATTCACAACTGCTCTATCAGGGAAAGAATATTCAGGTAAAATCAACTTAAGTTAAATAATTACAACTTAAATAATTATTTGCATCATAATATACTATGATCAAAAACGATCCTATCTTATAAGCTAAATCAATATTTGCTTTTGATATATTTTTTGCTTGTGAAGTATTATCTGATTGTTACCCTATTACCCTTCAATATTTTGTTGATAAGCAATAATAAATTGTTTATGATATTCAGAACTTATAAGTATAAAATATAAAGATGTTTCATAATGGTCTCTTTTCTATATATTATACCACAATATATTGTTAGTGATGTTCTTCTTGTGCTTGATACTATACAACTATTTGGAAACCCCCCGCATGGTATGCATCTTACTTATATATGCATATTGCCTCCAGGAATTAATTAGAATAATAAAAATATTGACTGCACAAAATTGAAAAATTGACTGCACAAATAAATTATTGACTTCCCATTTTTGTGTTGACTGCACATTAGCGCGACCCCTGGTTGATACCTCCAATACGTTCATGCACAGATTACAATATTAGTAAAAGTAATAATATAATAATAATGATTCATGTGTTAGCATATGGCGAATGTGATACAGGCAAGACCTCGAGGTTATATAGGATCCTATAACCCCGAGGTTATAGGAGGTATTGATACTAGACACCCGAGCAGTAGGGTCGCGTATACGGGTTATTAAACCTAGTTTACGCGTGGTGTCAGGCTCGGTGGCAACCTCGTCACGAATATGCAGGGGAACTCTTCGAGGGGTATGAATTACGGGGTGCACTGTCAACAATTAGTGTACAGCGAATTCAATTTATAGTACAGATCGTTAAATATCACAACAATTTACAATGTAGCATTTCGTGTACCCTTAATAGGTTACACGACTGTTAAACTCACTAGGGTACAATATATATATATATATATATATATATATAGGGGGGCGGGGGGTATCGGACCCCCCCATTCAGAAATATGGGGGGGGGGCTAAGTATGTTTTGCCCCTCCCCCCCCCCCATGAAATATGTATTAATACATTTTATATATATTAAATCTAGTATATTGTCTTTATTAATACACATTTTTTCTAAAGAATGTTACCAAACATATGCGGGGGGCTAAGTATTATTTACCCCCCCCCCTGTGAATTATGATAATATTCATGAGAGAATCTCTGAGAGATACTTTTTATCTGGCGATATTAAGAATGAAATTATTTAACTATATAAATCTTAATTATTAAATATTTGATTATAAGATATTAATGGAAGTTTCTCAATTCAATGTGATGGAATTCAAGATATATCTGGAAGTGAGCAGGAAATGTTGGTGGTTCGATATTTTACATAAATACTAGACATTAAAGAAATATGAAATATGACTGAGGATACAACTTAAATATAGCAAATTTAATGTTATCTGAACTTAACATCTTAACTTGCCTATTTCTAAATTAAGAGGACAGTCATATGACGGTGCAGCTAATATGTCTGGTCAATATAATAGTGTAAATACTATAATAATGAATAGACATTCATTAACTTTGTATACACAATGTGGAGCTCATTGCACAAACTTAATAGCATAATCATTAGATTAATAATACAAATATAAGAAAAGCCTTGAGAGTGGTTCATGATTTGGGATTATTATATGAACAAATGATCAAATTCCGGATTGTATATAATACTAATAACAAAGCAAAGACATTGAAACCATTATGCCAAACAATATAGACTGCGAAAATCATGTATTAAACAAATATGAAAAAAATAAAATTTGTTAAATAAGATTATAAATATTTTTACATAATTTGATCACACATATAATAATAATACATCATTTATATATATATAAATGCATTGAAGAGTTATAGATAATAGTTATTTCTAGAATGGCCCATTTAATATGTTATGAAATTCTTATGAGGCCCATACGTTTTTTTGCCCGGGGCCCGTGGATACGGTACCATGCATGGTATTCTTAAGCCGGCCCTGGTTTCACTATATATATATATATATATATATATATATATATCATATATATAATATATATAATTTGTTGTTAATTTTTGTTAAAATTATTTGAACACTTTAGAGAATTGTTGCTACTATTATTAAAGTGTATAAATAAACTGTATTATTATATATATATATATATATATATATATATATATATATATATATATATATATATATATATATATATGTATATATATACGTATATATAATATATACTATATGTGTATTTGATTTGTATCTAAATGTATCTATAAATATAATAAGTGCACTCGCGTGCATGCTGCGTACAAGTAGGGAAGTCTAATATAGCAAATACGAATAGCTAAGCTATATTAGGCCTCCCTACACGTAGAGAACTATCTCTAATAACCTTACATTGAGCTATAACTAAAACTGACAGTACTGACAGTACTAGTACCTTCCTATAACCCAGTATCATACACAATATGCAATACATAGTCCAACTCAACCCTCACCATTACTATATTACCACCCCAGACGACAATACATGCAAGACCCTTATTTACATACTAAAACCAACTATATATAACTATAGTTGCAGCTAATACCATGGTATGTATACACAACTACCCAGATAGACGACCACTCCTACAACAAACCGTAATATAAATACCATTACCAACTACCCACACATTGTTATAACGACTTCACTACAAATCTTACTCGAGTGTTTCCCTGCTAGGTTAAATGGCCTGGGAAATTGTCCAGGTAAATTAAACATAGTCACCGATCCATCAATAAACACTGTTAAAAATAAGGGTGCATCGATTGCCTTTTTTAAGGTGTAAGTAGTGTCCCCATAGCCGTACCCTATTAAGGGTACACTTTTAATAAATACGATCGGTAACTACCCTAAAAACCTACCCTAAAAATGATCAAATTGTACCCTAAATAATGTTAGCCGCACCACGGTTAACAACCGTCGGTTGTACTCTAATTATATGATACCGTGTAACCTAATGCAATTATATAATATGTATACATAATATATGGTATACCATAATTGAATTGTATGATATGTACACATAATAATCACGTAGGAGAGAGTACTCGAATATCGACACCTTAACAATAAATCACGATAACTTTATTATTTCTCAATTAAATATTACCACATTTTATTTATAAGTATTAAGTAGGTATATACATATAATAGCTATTTTAAAATATAATTTAGTTTGTTTAACTCTGAGATAACAGGGGTGTATATATTACGTGCAATTAGGGTGTCGGTATTATGAAAATGTATGTTGCTTAGGTAAACGTCAATAACTTTGTAACAAATTATCAAAAATACAAAATATTTTCGGCACATTGTAAAATATAATTAGATCTATACGATGTATTTAAAATATTTAAAATATATATTTTTTCAAATGATTCAGAATCGATATTGTACTTCAAAAATTTCATAAATTTAGAATTAATTGTAATGTAATACAATTGTAACTAAAAAATCAGTGTTTTGTTTATAATTAAAAAATATAATATAAAAAAAAAAAATTATACTTATATAAATTAGAATTATATTGATTAACATTTCATACATTAATTATTTTTTGATTGGAATTATATTTTAGGAGATCTCTAGGGTGACGATATTCCGATATTACATATTTACATTTCGATATTATAATATCTGCTCTATAGAGCACTCTCCCCTACGGTATGTAAATATTATTTACCCTAATATTTAACATAGTTGTACCCTAATAAATATATAGAATGTACCCTAGTATATTTAACAGTCATGCACCCTAATATTTAACATATACGTACATATACCAAAATATATATATATATATATATATATATATATATATATATATATATATATATATTGTACCCTAGTGAGTTTAAAATACTTTAAGAGTTTATTTGAGTTAATATACTTTATCATTAATATTTACAGAATAAAATATACTGAGTTGTTTGATTCCATAATGATGAAAATTAAAACCTAATTTTATACTAAGAAAACATTATTTATACATTCTTATAAATTAAAGTAGCCTAATCATTATTACAAATAATATAATTCATGAAAAAAAGGTTTGTTTTTTTAGATTAATCTTATTAATCCTATTAATTTTCTACACTAAACATATGTTATTAAAAAATGTATGAAGAATTAACGATTGAAAGATCGAATTTCCATATGTATAAATCAATCAATAAGTTCAATACCATCTGATGAGGATAAACATATAGGGGAAAGTCCCCGATTACCGACCCCCTCCTAATACCGACCCCCTCTCGTATCTCAGTAACTATAAGAGATATCAAAAAATAATATATACATGAACTGTTAGTAATTTAATGATAAATATGAAAACGTATTTTGTTTAAAAAAATATTTAATCCTACAATTGTTATTTGATAAAATGTAATATTCTGTTTTATTTTTTTTAATATTTGAATAATAACTTTTTTTAAATCATTGTAAATACTTTATTAATTAAAAGAAAACTTGATTTTGTACATAATATTGTAGAACAATAAAATGTTTATAACTATTATAAAAATAATTGAATTTGAATAACTATTAACCAATATATCTTAATTATAGCAACCCATATTATTTTCCTATTACCGACCCCCTAAATTACCCTAATACCGACCCCATGTGATTTATAATATCCAATCAAAATAGATTCGTATTTTACTTTAAAATATGTCGTAAGTTGTTTATGTATCATTGATATAGATTTAGGATTCATAATTCCGTTTATTATATACATACTCATTAATAAATAAATATTAAATAATAATATACACTATTTTAATATAATTACTAGAAAGTTTAAATTTAAATTTAATATTACTATTACTAAATAAATTCAATAAAAAATAAATTACGTCATGTTATAATTAATTATATTTATGTATATATACTATTTTTATTGGATATTATAATACTACAATTATTTATACTCAGATTATTTTAGGGGGTCGGTAATAGGGGAAGGGTATTAGGAACATGTATCCGATTACCGACCCCCCTGTTTACTCTTGTAAATATAATTGTATCAAAAATTTAAAATAGCCACTTTATTCATTGCCATAATATTACCCTAATTACAAAATTTCAATTAAATATATTTAATATTGAATAAGTTATTACAAATAATCATTTAGGGGTCGGAAATCGGGGACTTTCCCCTACATGATGGAACAATATCCTAAAATTCAAAAAATATTTTCCGGAATAATAGATTTGATAAATTGTATTGGCTTGCCCTTCAAGTTCTGTGTCATGTTAGCGTGCACGGATTTAGTATGCTACGAATAATAAATACGTTGTTACGATCTACTATACTAGATAGTAGATTCAATGCATTAGTATTGGCAAATATCAATCAAAAAATAATTCACACAATTGAGATGTGTATATTTATAAATAAAAATCTATATTTATATAATAATAAATTATGTAATGTTTATTATTTATTTTCTAATATATTTCTACTTATTGTTATACAAATTAAATATTATTAATTGCATATATTAAAGGGTTAACATAGACTAAAGAGGTATACGATATTAATAAGATATAGTTAGTAATTATATTAGTAATAAATAATAGGATATATAATATAAAATAGAAATAAATAGCCCCCCCCCCCCATATATGTATATTGTATACAAAATATCATTCCAACGCCCCTATATATATATATATATATATATATATATATTTATTTAGGGTACCTATATGTTAAATATTAGGGTGCATGACTGTTAAATGTACTAGGGTACATTCTATATATTTATTAGGGTACAACTATGTTAAATATTAGGGTAAATAATATTTACATACGGCGTAGGGGATAGTGCTCTATAGAGCAAATATTATAATATCGAAATGCACGTAATATCGACACCCTAGAGATCTCCTAAAATATAATTACAATCAAAAAATAATTAATGTATGAAATGTTAATCAATATAATTCTAATTTATATAAGTATAATTTTTTTTTTTAATATTTATATTTTTTAATTATAAACAAAACACTGATTTTTTAGTTACAATTGTATTAAATTACAATTAATTCTAAATTTATGAAATTTTTGAAGTACAATATCGATTCTAAATCATTTGAAAATATATATATTTTAAATATTTTAAATACATCGTATAGATCTAATTATATTTTACAATGTGCCGAAAATATTTTGTATTTTTCATAATTTGTTACAAAGTTATTGATGTTTACCTAAGCAACACACATTTTTATAATACCGACACCCTAAATGCATGTAATAACGACACCCTTTAACCAATCAGCGTTATTTGTTTATAATGTGCCTGCGTTATGATAACATTAATTTTAGGAAAAAACGTATGAATTGTGTGTGTTAACGAAAGGTAACGCGCATTCAATTCTGATTGGATAATGGATATTAAATAATATATGGTATATCTAAATATCGATATATTTAGGGTGTCGATATTATGTGCCAAGGTGTCGGTATTCGAGGTAGTGCCTGTAATATAGATACCCTTGTTATCTCAGAGTTAAACAAACTAAATTAAATTTTAAAATAGCTATTATGTGTATATCCCAATTAATACTTATAAATAAAATGTGGTAATATTTAATTGAGAAATAATAAAGTTATCGTGATTTATTGTTAAGGTGTTGATATTCGAGTACTCTCTCCTACGTAATTATTATATTTACATACAATGCAATTCAATTATGTATACATATTATATAATTGCATTAGGTTACACGGTATCATATAATTAGAGTACAACCGACGGTTGTCAACCGTGGTGCAGCTAACATTATTTAGGGTACAGTTTGATCATTTTTAGGGTAGGTTATTAGGGTAGTTACCGATCGTATTTATTAAAATTGTACCCTTAATAGGGTACGGCTATGGGGACACTACTTACACCCTAAAAAAAGGCAATCGATGTACCCTTATTTTTAATAGTTTCTATGGATGGATCGGTAACTATGTTTAATTTACCTGGACAATTTCCCAGGCCATTAATAATTAAACCTAGCAGGGAAAAACTCGAGTAAGATTAGTCGTTATATCAATTTTTGGGTAGTTGGTAATGGTATTTATATTACGGTTTGTTATAGGAGTGGTCGTCTGTCTGGGTATTTATGTAGTAGGTTTTAGTATGTACATTAGGGTCATGCATGTATTGTCGTCATAGGTGAGGGTTGAATACTATAGTATAACCCAGTCTCATACACAATATGCTATAGATATATCCTAAACAATCCAATTCAACCCTCACCATTACTAGAGTATACTATAGTATAGGTATACTATAGTATAGTATTAACCTGTTAACCTGTGCCGTCGAGTCGTATCCGACCCCTGGCGACATCGATGACAGCAGCTCTCCAACTCCTCCTACATCTTGAGGCTCGAATCATGTTGTAGATAGTTCCATGGAAGTGTTTCTTTATTATATCTAGCCATCTTTGCCGTGGTCTCCCTCTGCTTCTATAACCCCCCATTCTTCCTACCATCACTTCATATTCCATTCCGCCTGCTCTTATAACATGGCCAAAGTAACATAATGATGCCTTGACTATCCTTGACTCAAGCGTCCATTCTGGTTTTATATTATCAATAACCCATACATTTGTCTTTCTATCGATCCATGTTACTCTTAGCAGACGTCTCTAACACTATAACTCAAAAGCATCGATCATCTTTCTCTCAAGCTTTCTCATTATCTAAGATTCTGCTCCGTATAAGACTATAGGGAAAACTAAATCTTTTACAAGCCTGATCTTTGTTCTGAGGATAATTCCTCTATCTTTCCAGATTTTCGTTAGTCCCCCCATTGCAGATCTACCCATTGATAACCTTCTGCGTATTTACTTCTCACAGAATCCATCCTTGGTTATTAGAGATCCCAAGAAAATAAAGTGCGATACTACTTCAATATGCGTTCCATCTACTACCATTTCTCCTTGGTCTTCAGTCATCATTACTTTAGTTTTACCTACATTTAGATATAGATCTGCCTTTTCACTAGCCAATTTTACTCTTTCCATAATTGCTATTAGATCGTTTTTAGTTTCAGCGATCAATGATGTGTCGTCAGCATATCTCAGGTTAGTAATCATTCTACCTCCAATACTGATTCCCCCATCCCAATCTTCTAATGCCTCTCTCATTATGTTTTCTGCATATATGTTAAACAGTAGGGGGATAAAATACATCCTTGTCTTACCCCTTTCCCTATATTTATAGTATCAGTTTCACCGAATTATGTTATTATAGTGGCTTCTTGTTTCGTATAGAGCTTTTGCAGTAGGACTATTAGGTGACCAGGAACTCCCATTTCTTTGAGAATCACCCATAGTCTCTCATGATCTACGCAGTCGAAGGCCTTTTTATAATCGATGAAACACATATACACATTCCTGTTGTGTTCATTGGCTGTTTCCATCATCCACCGCAAATTAGCTATATGATATCTTGTTCCTCTTCCTTTTCTAAAACCTGCTTGTTCAATAGGTAGTTCTGGGATAAGGGAATGTTCTAATCTTTTCTGAATAATTCGAAGAAATATCTTGCTAGCATGAGATATCAGAGCAATAGTACGATAGTTCCCACATTCTTTCTTATCTCCTTTCTTGTATATCGGGAGATAAATAGATTTCTTCCAATCTCTTGGCCATTCCTTAGTCCTCCATACGTTATTGAAAAGAATTAACAGTATTTTTATAGATGCATCTCCACCTGCTTTCAGAAGCTCTATAGGTATACCATCACATCCAGATGATTTCCGATTTGATATATGCTTGATAGCGTCCTTTACCTCTGTCTCTAGTATATGAGGTTCATCTTCATATCTAGTTTCGGGAAAAGTATCAGTGATTTTAGGATCTCTCCTGTAGAGCTCTTCTGTGTATTGTTGCCATCTAATTTTTACTTCTCTTTCTTCAGTAGCGGTCTTTCCGGAAATTAGATTCATTACTCCGCATCTAGCTGTGTATGATCCAGTTATATCTTTTATTTCCTTATATAGATCTCTTGTTCTTCCCTTTTTATTGTTTTCTTCTATTTTTCTACATTTCTCTCTTAAATTTATCTCCTTAGCATACCTTGCTTTTTTTTTGAAATTCTGCATTTAGTTTTTTATATTTTTCTATTTCACCTTTTCTTTTTGCCTCTCTTCTTTCCTCCGCTATTTTTATTGTTTCTTCGGTTAATCATTTTGTAACTTTCCTCTTCTTTACTTTTGGTATCCATTTCTCAGCCGTCTCTATCACATCATCACGTATATCAATCCATAAATCTTCAGGATTTTTGCCATCTACTTGTAGTATACTGAATCTATTCTTGACCTATACAGTATATTTCGTAGCAATGTTTTCTAGATCATATTTTGGAGTAGTCTTATTTCTATTAGTTTGTTTGAGCTTTATCTTGACAATAGCTATTAACAAATTGTGATCTGTGCCACAGTCTGCTCCAGGGATAGTTGTTACTCTTTTTATAGAGCTTTTCCATCGACCTGTACATAAGATATAATCAATCTGGTTTCTAGTAATTTTATCCGGTGACTTCCAAGTATATAATCTTCTTGCATGTTGTTTGAACATCGTATTCATAACAACAAGACTATTTCTACTACAGAAATCTACCATTGTATCACCTCTTCCATTTCTAGTCCCCAGTCCAAAACGACCAGTTATCCCAGCTGTTTTTTGTTTACCCACTTTAGCATTCCAATCGCCAATGACATACATGATGTCACCTTTAGGAGTTATATCGATTGCTTTTTGTAGGGCATCGTAGACATAATCCATCTCCTCTTCATCTGCTGTTGAAGTGGGAGCGTATACTTGTATGAATGTGAAATGTATAGGTTTATCTTGGATACGTATTGTTATTATTCTGTCACTTATAGGATTGAACCCAAGAACACATTTTTTTATTTTTTCTGTGCATATGAATGCCACCCCTTTTCTTTCAATTTTATCGTTTCCACTAAAATATACTGAATAGTCATCAGATTTTACTTGTCCTATCCCCTTCCACTTCGCTTCACTTATCCCCATTAAATCTATCCCATTCCTTCCCATTTCCCTTGTAATAATTTGTGTATTGCTATTATTCATTGTTCTGACATTCTATGTCGCTATACTTATATTTTTTTAAATTGTAGGTAGCTATTAATATCTGTGTGTTTCAAGACGATTTTCTCAGAAACAATTCTTCCTTGCGGATTTAAGATAGCCTCGTCATCCTTACCGACTGTACTTACACGATAGTTTCGCTCATCCCCAGTAATAATTGAAAGGCTGTCCAACCTGGGGGGCTCATTTTCTAGCCTTATTGCATTTACTTCTATTTGTGCTGTCATGTTTGTTTTCGTGGGAATTTTACTGGAGTAGTTTCCCGTTGCTTTCTCCAGCGCAGTGTTGAAGCTGTGAATGGGGTTGCCAGAACGCCCTCGAGTATATATGAAGTTGCCGTTGTCCTTACTAGATCATCCGCCTCGTCCACTATTTCTATCGCTGCTGCTCGATAGAAAAGACTCTGTTTTATTTCTGATACTATAAGAAATGTTAGACTAGTTTTGTTAGAAGCCAGTCATGTAATGTTTAGCCGGCCTGTCGAGGTCGTTTACCAGGGTTACCCGCCGTGCTGTTCACGACTACTTGGAGGTAATTGCATCAGTTGAGTACTGTGTATGGATAGATGATCCTGAACAACCCATTTTAAAAGTATATTGTATAGGGTTCGACTGTTCAGAAACCATCCGTACTACCATACACAATACCCCATAATACCCTTTATATTATAGTATAGTATACTATACTATAATATAGTACACTATAGTACCTACTTTCAGTACGGTCAGTTTTAGTTATAGCTCAATGTAAGGTTATTAGAGATAGTTCTCTACGTGTAGGGAGGCCTAATATAGCGTAGCTATTCGTATTTACTATATTAGACTTCCCTACATGTACGCAGCATGCACGCGAGTGCACTTACTATATTTATAGATACATATAGATACAAATCATATACATATATAGTAGGGGAAAGTCCCCGATTACCGACCCCTAAATGATTAGTTGTAATAACTTATTCAATATTAAATATTTTTATTTGAAATTTTGTAATTATTTTAAATTTTTGATATAATTATATTTACAAGAATATATAGGGGGGTCGGTAATCGGATACATGTGCCTAATACCGATCCCCTTCCCCTAACACCGACCCCTAAAATAATCGTGGTATAAATAATTGTAGTATTATAATATCCAATAAAAATAGTAGATATACATAAATATAATTAATTATAATATGACGTAATTTATTTTTTATTGAATTTATGTTTTAATAGTAATATTAAATTTAAATTTAAACTTTATAGTAATTATATTAAAATAGTGTATATTATTATTTAATATTAATTAATTATTACGTAACGCAATACAATACGACATAACACAATACACGAAGGACATACCTAGTGGACATACAATCACATATTGAAATAGTAATGCTATAAACTGTGTTCGTCATGGATATTGTTGTAACTTCACAGCCGGTTATCTATGAGTAAGTATACGTCATACTAAGATTACGTCATACTAAGATTACGTCATACTAAGATTACGTCATACTAAGATTACGTCATACTAAGATTACTTCATAATAAGATGACGTCATACATACGCGTCGCACTGATTACGTAATCGTTTATAAGAGAGCTGACAAATATGTGTTACATGTTTATGTATTGCTACTTTATAATTGTATCCTATCTTATTATACTATGGGTGTAGGTAACTAAACGGGGTGTAGGAAAGATGACTAATAATAATCCAGATGATAATTAAAAAAAAATTAAAAACGCTACGAAGCAAGATTAAAAACAAATATAAATATTAAACGATATAGCAAACTATTATTTATTGTAAATATATATTTTATTGTTTTTTTTAGAATAAATACATTATTTATATTATTTTTCCTTAACACATTATTGTTATTGTTATTGTTATTGCTATTTGGTGGAGTCCTTTCATCCCATCCAGGAACTTAGATGAAGTTTACACTTATAACCATGTATGACTCTAATGTCCCTTCGAATCCGCGCTCATGTTAAGGTATCCATGGTTTTAACGAGAGCCGATCATTTATTTATACACACTTTATAAGATCACTTCTAAATAATATTTGAAGACCCTTAAAATTAATTAATGGACGGGCGAGCCTCGAATATTTACTTTTTCATTATTAAAAATATTGGATATGTCATTTATAAAGATAATAAATAGTATATGTCACAGAACAGATTCTCGTGGCGCTCCATATCTAATAATCTTTCATGATGACATAATATCAATTCGTGTTATAATATTTCTATTTTCGAGATAACTTGTAATGAATTTGTATCACCATTCAAACATATGCATTATAATTTAGCAAGTAACATATCATTATATATATATATATATATATATATATATATATATATATATATATATATATATATATATATATATATATATATATATATACGTATCAGAAGTTATGTTACAGCTTAAAGGAAATATATATCAATAATATTTAATTTAAGTTATAGGTGAGAGTGCTCTAATGTCGACATGCACGTAATATCGACATCATATAGATCTCCTAAAATATAATTCCGATCAAAAAATAATTAATGTATGAAATGTTAATCAATATAATTATAATTCATATAAGTATAATTTTTTTTTTAATATTTATATTTTTTTAATCATAAACAAAAAACTGATTTTTTCGTTACAACTCTAAATTTGTGAAATTTTTTAAGTACAATATCGATTCTCAATCATTTGAAAATTTATATATTTTAAATATTTAAAATACATCATATTGATCTAATTATATTTTACAATGTGCCGAAAAGATTTGTACACTTTTTTTCATAATTTTTTATAAAGTTATTGACGTTTACCTAAGCAACACACATTTTTATAATACCGACACCCTAATTTCATGTAATATCGACACCTTTTAACCAATCAGCGTTATTTGTTTATAATGTACGTGCGTTATGATAATATTCATTAATTAATAGACATACCTAATAATATACACATATACCTGTAATTGATTCTACTTGGAATTAAATAGTCGTTCAGAAACTATATAAAACTCCTATGTACGTACAATATTCGCAATATGTAATTTATAAATTAATATTTATAATATAATATAAAATATTAAATATTTTCGAAAATTAATTATAGGATAACAAGATATGAATTGCGTGTGTTAACTAAAAGTAACGCGAATTTAATTCTGATTGGATAGTGGATATTAAATAATATATGGTATATCTAAATATCGATATATTTAGGGTGTCGATATTATGTTCCAATGTGTCGGTATTCGAGGTAGTGCCTGTAATATCGATACCCCTGTTATCTCAGAGTTAAACAAACTAAATTAAATTTTAAAATAGCTATTATGTGTATATCCCAATTAATACTTATAAATAAAATGTGGTAATATTTAATTGAGAAATAATAAAGTTATCGTGATTTATTGTTAAGGTGTCGATATTCGAGTACTCTCTCCTACGTGATTATTATGTGTACATATCATGCAATTCAATTATGGTACATATTATATAATTGCATTAGGTTACACGGTATCATATAATTAGAGTACAACCGACGGTTGTCAACCGTGGTGCGGCTAACATTATTTAGGGTGGGGGGGTTTTGGTCAGTGCGGGGGTTTTGGTCAATGCGAAATATTCGGAGAACGATGATAGTTATACAAATGTTTTACATTGATGAAATATAACTCATACAGTTGTTAACTTATTTATATTTATAAATTTAAAAAAAAATTAAATATTAATGACAAATTATCGATTGATAGAAAAATCGCTAATTTTAGCTAATATTACAGAAAAAAAAGTAACATCAAATGTCATAATACAACTTCAATATTGACATGTCGACTACAAATGTAATACCATTATAATTCCCAATATGTTTACCATATAATAATACTTATATATCAGTAATAACTAATTGTTATATATCAGATATTAATTAAACAGTGATGGTACATAAAGTAGGGGGGTTTTGGTCAATGAAGTGCGACTGTTTTGGTCAATGATTGACCAATCAGCGAATAGACATTTGCATATTCATATTTCTTTAAATAGTTTAAATCCGGGTTTAAATATGCGTGAGTATCACTGAATATTATATAGGTATCTTATATAGATATATTATATACCTACTTATATACCTATAGGTATACCATTGTATTTATAAATTATGTATTAATTATCATATATACATTAATATACATTATATACATAAGTATACTTACTACCAATCTATTTATAAATGATGTATTAATTATTATCAATATATATATATATATATATATATATATATATATTAAGTATCTTATTATATACAACTATATATATATATATATATATATATATATATATATATATATATATATATATATATATATATATTAAACTCAAAATAATATTATATCATTATTATATTAATTAATTGATATTTAACTAATTTATTAAACTCAAAATAATATTATATTATTATTATATTAATTAATTGATATATAGGAATAGTCTTAATAATAATCAGTTTAATTTATGACAATTTTACTAATAGTTTTAAGTGGATTACATTATTTAAGGTTGTAAAGTAAATAAAAAATCTTATAATTGTATTAATAGTGATATATATATATATATATATACTTATTACTATTAATACACTTATAAATTCCTTATTTACTTTACACCCTTAAATAATGTTATCAACTTGAAACTATTAGTAAAATTGTCATTAATTAATAGATTATTATTAAGACTACTTTATCTTATTTTTAATATAGATCAGGTTAATTTTAGATTTGTTAACAAAATTAATAAATCAGAGCTATATGTTATAAATATAATATACTAAAAATTAATTAAAAATATTCAATATTTAGTGACCAGTAACTTTTTGAAAAGATCACCTATTTCCATATATCTATTTACATGTAACATTTAAATAAACACGAGTCATGCATGCAAATACAATAACTATAACTAAAATAAATAACATGATAACTATTATATAATATAAGTAGAGATTCAAATTAAATTAAATAAATATTTAAAAAAACTATTTACAATATTTTATAATTAAATTAAATAAATCTTTAAAAAAACTATCTACAATATTATATAATCGAATTAGCGTTTATAGTATTTTTGATATAGCCACGCCTATAGTCCCATCATATATGACGTTTAAATCATTAAATATATTGAATTCCCTTCGAAGTCGATATCATGTTAAAGAATCCATATTTTGAAGGAGTCAGTAATATTGTATACACTATTATATATATATACACAAACAGATATATAATTTCCCATTTATGTCGATATTATGAATTAATATGGTAGGAAATATTTCTCGACTAATTTTGAAATATTAAGAACAAATATTGTTTATATTTGTTTGTATTTTAGCTAACATTTATTTTATTGTATATACTAGAAATGCAGAATTAGGAATAGCTATAATTTAATAAATAATAGATAGGCAAATAATCGAAAACCGAGCAACTCCGGGTCGGTACGGCTAGTATTAATATATATTATGAAATAAATAATAATTGTATACATTTATTTATTTAGAGTTAAGTTAATTATTATTTATTTACACAGATCGCATATATCAAATGTTTCTATATCTATGCATAATTAATGGCACCATTGCATACATTTAGTACATTGTATTGATGAATCTATAGAATCGTCAATACATTCATCGCAGATAATACATGTAAAAATAACATTGCAATTTAAAGTTGCGATTTTCTTTTTAGTTTTTCTTAGAGTCTTCACACTTTTTTTTTTAATTATGGTCGTCTTTGCTTGTTTATTTTCAAGGAACCTTTTATAGGGTGACCCTGTAATAATGGCCGTGAATCCCTTTCGTCCCCCTGTATTACAATATATATATATATTATTAGTACATTAAAAGTGTATACAACAATGAATATAAATAAAATTTAATATAAAAGTATTATAAGCAAAACATTATTAATAAATTAAAATTTAATATAATTCATTATTTATTAATAATATATTTGTATAAATTATCTTAAAAATAATAGTTTATATACTATAAACCTGGCATTAAAACAGCCGAGTTCTGGGTAACATGCATAGATGCTGACGTTCCTATAGTATTTATTAGATATATTAATATTTATTACATTATAAATAATATATTTAAAATTATTAAAATTAAAATTATAAACTATATAGTATACACTATATGATGATAGTGTATATTACACATGTATATATTCCTATGTATGTGTTATGAATAATAGCTTGGTATTGTGCATTCACACATATGTCAAATTTAAGATGAACATGTCTGTTTGTCTTTATATGTATATCAATGCATCATAGTATTGTGTATACTCATATATACATTGTATGCACAATATGCATTGCACATGCACGTTTTATAAGGGCACTATAGCATAGTAAAGCTACAAAGGACATGTACAATGACATTCATTACAGAGTATAACAGACCATGTCTTATACAGACAATGACGTACACATGTAGGCCCTACATTGTAGGGTACTATAGAAATAACAATTGTATTTATATATATATATATATACATGTATGCATGTCTGGTACACATGTATAAAAATATGCACATACACTCATACAGTATGCAACACACATCATACATATATATATATATATATATATATATATATATATATATATATATAAGTTTATATATAGTAATATATAGTATACTATTAACCTGGCATTAAACAATCCGAGTCTTGCTCCACATGCATAGATGCTGAAGTTCCTATAATATGTAATAGATATATTAATATATATTATATTATAAATAATATATGTATAACATTATTAAAATTAAAATGTATTATAATAATTGATTTTTAATTGTAATATAATTTAATGAATTATTATTTAAATTTAATATTTTAATAATGAATTGATATTTTAACATACATCTATGCATAATTATTTATATAATTCTGTATGTATTTTTTAAATTATTTTACAAATAATAGTTTATATATATAGTATACTATAAACCTGGCATTAAACCATGGTTTAATGGCTGCAGCCGAGTCTTGCTCCACATGCATAGATTCTGTAGGTCCTATAGTATGTAATAGAAATACTAATATATATAAGTAATTATATAATATATTAATATAGTTAAGTAATTATATAATATATTAATATAGTTAAGTAATTATATAATATATTAATATAGTTTATAAAATAGTATTGATCTAGTATTAATTACCTATATCGACGATTATATCATTGTTGGATCTTGTAATTCGGATTGCAGGAGATTGAATAATTAATGTGGAATTCTTCTTTATTAATAGTAGCCTTACATGTTCACCTATATCATCAATATGGTACTCTTGCGTTGCACTTGGTAGAAAGTCTTCGTCACTAAATGACTTATCATTAAAAGGATATATTCCAGTTTTTCTAAATCCGGATATAGCTAACTTGACCATGTCCATGTTCATAGTAGCAAGACTGTATATGCCGACAAGATCGTGTAGTCTAACTATTGCATTTTCTTTAATGTGTAGTTCTAATAATTTATTTATATTAGATTTTAAGGGACCCATAAAAGAAACGTCTAGAGGTTGTAGTTTATGAGAAGTATGTGGAGGGAAGCATATGATATCAATCCCCACTTCTCTAGATCTATATATTATTTCGATATTTTTTATATGCGTTGAATGTCCATCGAGTAATAGTAATATCCTATTGGATAGGGATGGATTTGTAAATTTTATAAAATGTTCGAACCATACACTGAAAACATCTTTAGTCATCCAACCGCTCTTATTAAATTCAAATATCGAATTAACCGGTGCCCCAATTTTTAACTCGTTATTATTTCTCACTCGAGGAAATATAAATAATGGAGGTATTACACCTCCTACACTATTTATACATACTTCTACAGTTATCCCTTCCCCCCTTTCAGCGGTTGTTTTAATGCCTACCTGTAAATATTATATAATATTTATATTTGATTTATTATATTTATATAAATATTACTAACTTGTTTTTGACCCTTGGTACATAATATTTTTGTATGTCGGCTAGGTACCGTAGATACGTTCGTCTCATCAACGTTGTAAATATTATTCGGTGAATAATTATGTTCGTCTTTTAATTTCTTTAGTAAACAATAGAATTCATCTACTACCCGTTTGTTAAATCCTCTGGCTCTTGCCCCTAAAATGTACAAATATAAATTAACACACTCACTTATATATAAAGTAAATAGCGGTCACATATGAACTCTCAAATTAACCCTAAATAAGGTATTCGAAAAGCCCAACAAGTATTTTCAAAAACTATTTTGGGCCTTTTTATTTATATTGGGCTTTGACCCAAATTAACTAGGCTTGGTTATAATATAATATATAGAGTATTATTTAGTTAATGAATTTCTAGGTAAATTAATGTACATGTACACTAATTAATAGTATTGATTTAATACTTTATAATACCTATAAATATATATATATAATATATAATATTGATAATATTATATATTTTGTTCATGTGATATTATAATTTTATAAATTAGTGTACTTATAAATTAATTAATACCTATATATATATATATATATGTGTATACATAATTTTGTAATTGTTTCTGCAAATAAATATATTCTATAATATCTTACAACATGTATTACCTGAGGTTTGTTCTGGTGTTCTCAGCGTTAGTTCAGGAAATCTAGATCTAAATCTCATAAGCCAGTCCCTTCCCGCCATATTCGTTTATTTATTAAAATGATGATGAATATTGTTTTTTTCCGCAATATAATAAGCAGCCCGCATTATTTCAGTACATGACAGTCCCAGTAATCTATCTGCCATATATAAACAATAATTTTTTAATTCGATTTCTAAATTTTTCAAAGTAGCACTCGGCCCACTTTTATTTTTTATATTATTAGTTTGGTAGTCTATTCCAGACCGTACTCGTCTCCTTAATATTGTGATAGGGACTTTAAATAGTATGCTACTCTCGTGAAAGGAGTGCCCGCTCTTCACATATGAAATAGCATGTAGCATAGATGTATTTTCCCATTTATTGTAGGTATTCATATTTTCGTAAGAAATTTTTAAGAAATAATAAACTATAGTTGTAGGATTAACAAATATTTACGAATTGAAATGTCTTATTATGATTTAATTTAAATGTAAATGGATATTTATTTATATTGCGTGCGGCGCACAGCGCGCGTATATATTTATATTATTGAATACTCATATCTAATAAAGTCGATACAATTTTTATTAAATCGTTATTTATATTGCTCGAGAATTGGTGGCGGTTCCTATCGGTGAATTCGGAACTATTGACCAAAATCCCCGCACATACGAAAAATCGCTAAATGTATTACCTAATTGTAAAATCGAAATATATTGAACAGTAGATGATTATATTAAATTCGCAAATATACATGTTTTAGATTGATATATTTTACTTACGCTATTAAAATCTTATCTCACACAATTTAAAATTCATAAAGTAATTACTGTTTTAGTAGGTGACCAATATTAGTTGACCAAAACCCCCTCGCGTCCCCTACAGTTTGATCATTTTTAGGGTAGGTTTTTAGGGTAGTTACCGATTATTAAAATTGTACCCTTAATAGGGTACGGCTATGGGGACACTACTTACACCCTAAAAAAGGCAATCGATGTACCCTTATTTTTAACAGTGTATATGGATTGATCGGTAACTATGTTTAATTTACCTGGCAAATTTCCCAGGCCATTAAACCTAGCAGGGGAAACACTCGAGTAAGATTTGTATTGAAGTCGTTATAACAATGTGTGGGTAGTTGGTAATGGTATTTATATTACGGTTTGTTGTAGGGGATATAAGGGAGTAGTGGAGGATATTTTGTATGACTTTGTAGAATTGTAATATATCGATGAATAGTTGATGTTATAATTTCATATTTTCAAATGTAATAGAATGTTTATCGTTATATATTATATCTATTTTAATTTTTACTTTAACTCATATATTTATAGTATTAATATCAGTTTAGTTACACTCAAAAAATAACGAAAAAATAGCGCAAGAATGGAGTAGTGGATTTTAGTACCAAAATAAATCAATAGGTCTCGCTATATACTCGATTCATTTTTTCAGTTTTTATTATTTAAATAATATATATTGTAATATTCATGCCGACGAAGGCATTTTATTTAAGATTTAGATTTTAAAAATTGTTTGAAAAATTAATGAAAAAAAGTAGACCTATATTACTCGATTTTGATTGGGTTATTTTCATCCACTATATCCTTCTCAGTTCATCCACTATTCCCATTTGAATATGGTACTTTAGAATACCTATATCTTTTTACTAATACAATATGTTCATATACTATAAACATAACTTAATAGATAACAAATTATATTTTATTAATATATAAGAAAATATGTATTTATAATTAATAATCAATGCATTACAGTACATTTCCAAAACTGGTTTTTAATGAATTTTGAAAAAAAAATATTATGTAATTAATTTAATATATTGATTAATTATTTTTGAAAAAAAATTACTCATTGTTGTAGATATTGTAATTGTCTAAATATTTTGTAAATATCTTTTTTTTGTATCTATGACCATTTTCGCGTAAATGTAAATTACCACTACTCCCTTCTCGTCCGCTACTCCCTTCTATCCCCTATAGGAGTGATCGTCTGTCTGGGTAGTTATGTGGTTGGTTTTAGTATGTAAATAAGGGTCATCCCAGTAAACAGTAAGAGCAGCATAATAGCAGCATAACAGCATATGCTAGAGCCTCAGATGTTTACATTGTGCTATTATGCTGCTATTAAATGTCTATTATGCTGCTATTATGCTGCTATTAATTTTTCACGCTATTATGCTGCTGTTATGCTGATATTATGTGGCCATAATGCTAATATTATACTGCTATTAATTTTAAATGTCTATTATGCAACTATTCTAATAATAGCAGCATAATAGCACAATGTAAATATTTGAGGCTCTAGCATATGCTGTTGTGCTGCTATTATGCTGCTCTTACTAATTGCTGGGATGCATGTATTGTCGTCTGGGGTGGTAATTTAGTAATGGTGAGGGTTGAGTTGGACTATATATAGGATATTGTGTATGATACTGGGTTATAGGTAGGTACTAGTACTGTCAGTACGGTCAGTTTTAGTTATAGCTCAATGTAAGGTTATTAGAGATAGTTCTCTACGTGTAGGGAGGCCTAATATAGCGTAGCTATTCGTATTTGCTATATTAGACTTCCCTGCTTGTACGCAGCATGCACGCGAGTGCACTTATTATATTTATAGATACATTCAGATACACATCAAATACATATATAGTATATATTATATATATATATATATATATACACATATATATATATATATATATCTATATTTATATATATATATATATTTATATATATAGTGAAACTAGGGTCGGCTTAAGAATACCATGCATGGTACTGTATACGGTATATATATATATATATATATATATATATATATATACGGTATATATGGTATACCCATGGGCCCGGGCAAAAAAAACGTATGGGCCCCATAAGAATTTCATAACATATTAAATGGGCCATTCTAGAAATAACTATTATCTATAACTCTTCAATGTAGGGGAAAGTAACCGAATACGGACAGTGCCCGAATACGGACACTCTCTGTATCTCAGAAACCATAAATCCTACAAAAAAATATTTAATGAATAAAATATTCATAATTATAAAAATAGTCTAAAAAAGTATTTTTTATTTTTATATTATACAAAATATTGCTAATATATCTAATCAAATAAACTAATTTTTTTATTACGTTTTTAAATTTATGAAAAAAAATTTCAACTTAAAACATTCTCAAGATTATATAAATGTATCGATTAAAAATATAACATTATATTATTAAAAAATAAAGCATTCTAAAAATTGTATTTTTAATTTCTATATTTGTTATCAAATATTCATTAAGTTATAAGCATATATCTAGAGGTCATATAAGTTCCTAATACGGACACTCTAAATGTCTTAATACGGACACCCTATAGCCAATCAGCGCGCAGTGTATGAACAATTCCGATTTTCATAAAATTCGCGTGCGTTATAATATTAATACCACAAATAAAGATAATCCTATAAAAGTATTATTTAAATACTCAAATTGTATTATTAATTAAAAAATAATAAAAATAAATAAATTATTAACTAATTAAATTACAATATATTTTGTATAAAATTAATTATAAATAACGTAATTGTAATTTGTCTGATTGATTCATCAATAATATATAGTTTATCTAGTGGTATATAGGGTGTCCGTATTATAACACAGGGTGTCCGTATTCGGACATGGGTACCGAATACGGACACCCCCGTTATCTATGGAATTAAAAGATTAAATAAAATTTTAAAATTACAATAATATCTATAATCATATAATATTAATATATCTTAATTTTTGAATAAAAATAATGAGTCATAAAAAGTTAAGACCATTTATTGTTAAAGTGTCCGTATTAGGTTACTTTCCCCTATATATATATATAAATGATGTATTATTATTATATGTTTGATCAAATTATGTAAAAATATTTATAATCTTTAACAACTTTTGTTTTTCCATATCTGTTTATATGTATGTGCTATCGTATAAAGGAGGCCCACTTTAAGATGAATCTAATATATAGGGGTCTCCTTCACGCTATGGATGTAAATAGATGTTACGGTACCCACTTAAAATAATTACAATGTAATATTTTATAATATAATACAAATTAATTAATAATAATGATATAAGTATTGATTAAATGACATAATTAGTTAAAATTATATGATTACATATTTGTTTTACTCGCTTTCCTCTTCTAAATCAGTATTATTTATTCAGTATCAATTTAATTAATTAGATTTGATTTTAAAGATAATATTACAGACTTGAAAGTATTTATTGTGTAAGATAATTTCATAGAATATTATTTATAAGTTTAAGTTTAGAGAATCTTCTCTCTCAAGTGTAATTATTTTCCATTAAATATATTAGGATAAAATGTCTATATTAGGATATATCTATCCCATCACATACACATATATATATATATATATATATATATATATATATGTATATGTATATATATTTATATAGTCCATTCCTTTTAGGTGTATATCAATATGGTATACTATATGTTTAATACTGAATTATCTTATATACTAATTATCTTAATTGCTGATGTCAGATTATATATATATATATATATATATATATATATATATATATATATATATATACATATTATTTATATAATTAGTAATAACCTACATGATTATCTTTTTAAGTATTTCCTATATACAGTAGGTATACATCCTATAGTATATAATATACTTATAAGTATATATCAATTAAATTGTCAAATATTGTTTGAAAATAGTCGTTTTTAACTTCTTATATGATATAAATTCACTAATTTGATCATATGTTATCATTATACTAATTATTTTTTTATTTATTTGTATACTCTAATCAACTCCTAATAATCATTTATTTTCTCTCCTATATATTTAAAGATTGCATCAATATTTTGTAATACCGCTTTTATCTCAATGTAACCTAATTGCAATACTTTTCTAATCGACTTTATTTTTATAAAAAAAAGTATACTTTTTTTTTCGTAAACTAATTATAGAATTATAAATTGTTAAGATTCAACTATGGTTAATATTCCCTAAATACGTTTATCATTTATCACTTTCTAGTTTATAAAACAATTTGTTATCAATCTGTTTCATTTTATCTGACAATCAGAGATGTGTGAGATGATCTATAGTGATAACTATTATCATGTGCTCCAACATCTTCATGTAGCTGTTTCCACAATATCTTCGTGTACATTTAGAAATTTGTGTAAAATTCAATTTTCAAATAGGCTAAATGACTTATATTTAATTAATTTATTATATTGTTTTTATTTTTGTAATTAGAATTAATAATATATAAGAAAAAATACAGTTAATAATTTTTTTTTATATAAATAGTAAAAAAAATGTTTCTCAAATAATTCATGGGCCCCCAAAATGTGGGGCCTCGGGCATTTGCCCGATTTGACCCCCCCCCCTCTTAAGCCGGCCCTGCGTGAAACTCTCTATAAGAAACCTCTTTATAAGAAAATGTATCACATATTTGGTTGGAATTCAATCTTTTCTACATTAAAAACCTCTTTATAAGGAAATATTTTATAAGAAAACCTCTTTATAAGAAACTTATTGTATAAAAAATATAAAAAATAATTATATATAAAAATAAATATAAGTATTGTATATTGATGAATATTATAGAAATTAAATAATAATTTTCTATCATATATTTATATTATATAAGATATTTTTGTTTCTTATAAATATGTTATATCACATATAATAATGTATGTATAAATAGCTCACATTTAATCAAAATTAATAAATAAATGTTATTGTATATCCTCAAATTTATTAAAATTAATAGGTTGATATAATTGTTATTTTATCCTTGAATTTATAAAAATTAATTAATAAATGTTATTACTAAATATACTATATATATATATATATATATAACCTATAGGTTATATAATGCATTTTCAATTATAAATTAATTCTTAAAATCATTGGAAAAGTAAAAACCTCTTTATAAGAAAATTATTATTGAAAAAAAACATTTTCTCAGTAATGTTTTACTGTATACCTATATACATATATATATATATATATATATATATATATATATCACTAAGAAGAATTTATACCTCATTAATAAATATACGCTAATGTTAAATCTTAGTATATAATGAAATAATCGTTAACAATTTATTAAATTTATTAAATTCAATTTTCCAGTTACATTAATTATATTGTAATAAGTTAATTATAACATATCGGTGCACCATATACAATGTATAATGTACATGTATACACGTATAGTATATATAGCAATTATTATAGTATATATCTATGGTATATATATATTTACCTATGATAGTATCGAAATTATATTTTCATAATTTATAATATATTTAAATAACAATTGTCAATATAATTATAAATAGTTTTAACACTTTATCACTAGAGTGTATTAACAAATTTATTTTAATAGTTTTTTGTCATCTTTAATTTTTATGAATAACCTACAAATTATTTGTATTCAATTTATTTATTTACAACATACAAAGATTTTGCGAATTTTTGCATCATATATAGGAAATACAGAAAATAAAACCAAATATAAAACGTTAATACAATAATATATATATATATATATATCCGTGGTATATCCAAGTATCCTATAAATCCTATCGTTAGCAAATATTTATACTTTATACTATCGATTATATATTTCGAATATGTATTTGCTTACATAATTTATAACGACACAATAATATTATTTAAATAAGAAATATATAAATAATATATAATATATATATATATATATATATATATATTATATATATATATATTTAATGTGTGAATCATTTTATATGATTCATATCATATGATATGTATTGATTTATAAAATAAGTTTGTTTTCCTGATTTATTATGATCTAATTCGATAATATATTACATATGTATATAGAAAATGTAACTCATATGTTGAGATGATAAATAAAAAATTATATTTTAAATATTCATTTATTATATATAATCTTTCATTCTATAGAATTCATATAGGGATAGATTTGGAAAAGTATAATTTTATATTTATTATTTACCTACCTAAAATGTAACATTCGTTAATTTTATTATTATTTAATTATTCTATTCGTTAATGTATAAAGTATATTTAATTCAAACATTTATATTAATATTAATTTTTAACTCTGCCTTAAGTGAATGTAGTACTATTTATAAAGAGGTGTTCAAGTGATCCGTAAAATTATGTAGGGGAAAATCCCCTATTACCTACAACTATCGTTTCAAAGTAAATATAAGAGATATCACAAAATTATATATATATATATATATACATGAACTGTTAGTAATTTAATGGTAAATATGAATAAGTATTTTGTTTAAAAAAATACTCAATCCTACAATTTTTATTCGAAAAATGTATTATTCTGGTTTTCGTTTTTAAATATTTTAATAATAACTTTTTTTAAATCATTGTAAATACTTTATTAATTAAATAAAATGTAATTCTGTGCATAAGTAGAGGCATGATTAATTCATTATGTTTTTATTATTGTATATATTCTATTTGTTCCTTTTTGTTTTGTTCATCCGTGTTTCATGTCTCATTAAATGTACTTACTCGTTACCAATAACCCTATCCCACTTACCCATATCATTCGTACACATAATAAACTATTAATCTATCTATCTATCTATCTATAATATAGTAGTGATATTATCACACTATAACTTACTAGAAAATCGCTTTTAGCAAAAACAATTTCTGATTGTGTATTTAAATTTAAGATATCATACTATTTTATTGATATTTATAATCTAAATTTATTGATATAGATAGAAGTCACTTTAATCTATTTCGACGAAAAGTCTACTGTTTTAATATTTTACATATATAATATGACTAATATTCAATCAAAATCACTGATGCCATTTTGTTAATTTATCGATAAAAGTACCATTCGTGTATCTATCTTTTACATACATTGCGTGCGTCAATTTTTGTTCAAATCTTTAATAATGTATTATTTTTTATATATATTTATATATATATTTATTTATAATATTGTGTATATATGAATATGTTAAAAATTAAATATATTCTGATATAAATCTTAATTTAATTACTTTAATGAAACACTGTTTACTTATTAATACATATTAATATGTGTAAAATATTAATGAATATATATATAACCTGTAATAATATCTATATACTTTCTATCTAGATTTCTAAATATATTTATTATCTATTAATATATTATATTACTAAAATTATCAAAAAAAATGCCCATTATTTTGTTTTTTTTAAATATGACATATACTAGACTCTAGTAACTAGACAATATTGAATTAATACATATAAAAACATTACATTAAATATTTTGTATTAAAAAATATCATTTTATTTCTCATATAATCGAATTAACAAGGCATTCTATCACAAAATAATTATGCAATGTATATATATATATAAACACGTATATATATACACCTAAATAATCGGAACAATGATCGAAGGAAATAGGCAAATCAAACGAGAGGAGGAGTAGAATAACCCAACGATAGTAGAAAGTGGAAGGGGAACACGGCAGCAGGGGAGTAGCGCTAAGTTCCTTCGTAATACTTGTATGCTTGCATCGCTAACGGACATTCACTACACATAGATGACAGGGGTGGCGGGGGGAGGGGGGGGGGGGGGACACACACATTCGCACTCGCACGCGCTCAATAAATAATAGATGTCGTTAATGATTTCGATAGGCGATGATGTAACGAGGCTGATGACGTAATAGAGGGTGACACCTGGTGGAGAGGCGCGGCGTCACACTCGCAGAACGTTGGTCACCTGATTCTTAGCGCTCAACGCGTACCAGCCAGTCGTCTCTCTGACGATCGTGTTGTCGGACAGAATACCTACGGTGTATGATGAATGAATGGAATTATATGAATAGAGGTATTATTAATTTATTAGGTTTTAAACAAATGAAAACGTATATATTTGATAATGCGATTCGATTCGTTTCATCGATTCATTACTAATTTTAAATTAAACGTCATTTACCTTCGTAAATTTTCGTTATAAAAAATATTTACTTTAATCATAATTATCATATGTTAATGTGTTATAGAATATGTATACCAATAACTTATAGTGTGTATACATATCATAGAATGTGATACTAAGATACCCACAATAAATATACATGTACATTTAATTATATTAAAACCGAAACACTATAAATGTATTCAAATATAACTATGATTAATATAGATATTTGTGTTTTATAAAATGTGTAATGATATATAATTTTTACAAATAAATTAAATTTGGAATAATATTTTATTTATCAGCCTTGTAGAAATAAATGAAATCAGATTAAAAGATGCTGTATCCAATGCTAGAAATATATTAATAACAAATTATTAATTTTAATTATATTAAAGGTATTTTTTTTTATAAAATTCACTAAAATATAGTCTTAAATTATTAATTATTGATTTTTGTATATATATATATATTTATTATACTATACATATTTTTATCTCTACGTATATCTATACATACCTGTATCTAGCAGATTTATTAATACAATTCCCAAACATTGATTTTCTTGCAGATTATCATGATTCCAGACTGACACCTAGTGAGAATAATTGTAAACGAATATTAAGACATTATTAATATAAAGTAAATATAAATTATGATATTATTGGTTTATAATTAATCATATAATTAGTTAAGAATTTATTAAAATAATATATTTTTGATTTTGTGTTAAAAAAATAAAGATATTAAATTAGAATTCATACAAATAATATATTATTATTAAAATTTGATAAAGTTAATATTTATATTTTAGAATCACTTGAAATAAATATATTATTAATTTAGAATTAATAGATATAAATATATTTTTAATATCAAACTTAAAATAATATTTATTTATAGTTTATGAATATAAATACATCAAATTTGAATAAATGGATATTATTGATTTTTAAATATAAATAAAGGTATTATTAATTTTGAATTTATTTTAAATTAATTAAACAACTGAAAATTATATATTTTATGCTGTGGTTCAATTAAATTCTAATTTAAATTAAATGTCATTTACATACATTCTATATTAACAAAACTATAAAATAATGTTTTATTTTAATATATTTTTTTATTTTAATAATTGTAATATTTCAATACCAATATTTCTAATAACAAAAGATAGGATGTGCTCTCGCTATCTCTGCAATGGTTACTTTTTGTACCCCAAAGTTAGATACTTTTTACTGGTATATTTAATTATATTACAATGATTTAAATCTTCGAATCAAATATATCTATGATATTTATTATTGAAAGCTGTCAAATAAAATGCAGACATAATTTTAAATTGTATTTCTATATAAATATGTTATTAAGGGCATACGGCAGTTGAGAAATCAGCGAAAATCACAAAAATAATTTAAAAATTGTTATTCAATATTATTAATTTAATATTTGTTATCTGTCAAAATATTAGCATTGAAAACGGCCTAAAAATACCATAAAAAGCATATTTTATAACACACCTTTTAAAATAAATAACGTTGGTTTATAATTTATTTGAAATCTACATGAATAATTATATAATAATGCCCACATTTTATTTTATAACATTTTTATACTAATATATTATTGATTTACTAAATTTAAAAACCCAATTGTCTATCTTTATGTATTCTATATTATTATCATTGTAAACATATGTCATGTGATATTATACACCAATAGAAAGCTAATAAACAGACTCTATAAATTTTGTATTTCCTATATCATTTGACTTTTATAATTGTTATCATTTTACCTTTATTTCAACTTATATTTATATTATTTACATATATTTATAGTTAGTTTCATTTATATATTAGTTTTATATCATTAGTATTAGAAAATAGTTCTTTGTATATCATTATTAGCCTTTATATTCTATTTTTAGTTGAGTTTATTTTATTTAGAATTTGGTTTTCAAATTATATTTCTATGTATATTTTCATTTATTTATATTACTTTATATTACTTACATTTTTTTATAGTTAGTAGTATTTCAATATATATTTATTAGTTATTATTAGTTATTATAGTATTAGTTTTATTTTATAATATTAGAATTTGTATTTGAGTTATAGTTGTATTTATAATATTTATAATTTTTATTTATAATCACTATTTTTTACATTCATTTCATTTATTTACATTTATATTTACATTTGTACTATTCACATATACATATATTTATTAGTATTTATCTATAATATAATAACTATACATAATAACATATTTTATTTCTATATACTACTATGATAATTACATAAACTGTATTTGCTTTATTTTATAATAGTGATTTTTACTTAGTAAAACTTTAGATGCGTTTTACTCAGAATAAATATTTTCTACTACCTAGGTGAATATAAATGTATGTTTAGAACAATTTAGCATAGGTATCCTAACAATTTTTTTTGATATATGTAAATGGTATATGAATAAATAAAACAAAGTTCTTACATTTTTGTAATTATTATTGAAAAGTGACAATATTGGTATAAATTAAAAAAAATAATGGTTTAAATAAATTAGACATAATAATTAATATATTTATACATGAAATAAATAATATTTAAAAAAATACGAACTTTAAATTGTAGCAGTATATATATTGTATACAATACAAAAATAATTAATTAAATTCATTGATTAGTTTTACCTAAACATAGATTTTAGTGGACCTTTGTATTTCCTATCTCTTAACATGTAAATGCGTGAAATGGCGTGCGCCCTGCCGTATGCCCTTAAAAATATGAATTTATTTATAAATTAGATACAAATTGAACGATGTTTTTTTAATATTATTTATATCAACATTACAAATAATATAATGTGTATTATGAATTAAACATAGTCATACTGAAATCATTGATTAAAAATTAGTTTTTCTTTGATTTTTGTACCAAATTCAAATTTGTACTCCTGGACCTTGATATAATATGATAATATAATAATATGATAAAATCACTCAAGCGGAAAATAAAAGTTTCACTAAATATGCGTTAGCAGAATAAAAATAATAATATTAAATGTTGAGATTTATGTTAAAACGAGATAAATTATAAAATATTTTATCTATTTAAAAAATGAAAATGTAGTTATATATGTAATTTTACATTTTATGAAGTTCGAGATCGAGTCTTAAATATCACAAACAGTTACATTTTACCACTGTATCTAGTTCAACCCTATAGAACCACAGCGATAGTCAACAATTACAAAACGGATCTGATAGCATTGCAGTATATATATAGAGAAAATATGTATGCCATATTATTAGATTTTATATTGACAAACCTCACTGAATTATAATAAAACGTAGTACAATAAACTAGTAGCAAGGATATATTAAAGGATAGAAGAGGTCTGCTAATGCAGACTTTACACTTTATGAGTAATTTTATCGTATTTCATCATGATTCAGGATTACTTATTCGAATTATATATATATATATTTTTATATATCTTACCTTACCTTACCAGGTCGAGCTTTATATATATATATATATACAAATCTATGCAAAAACTCTTTTTAAATGATTATATTAACATCATATAAAATAAGATATAAATCATTAAAATGTAGTATAAATTATATTATTTGAAATGTCGATATAAAGAATATTGAAAATTATCGTTCAATTAAAACCGAATTTATAAATAAATTTGTAATTTTAATAAAATATATATTTAGAAATACAATTCAAAATAGGAATACACCGATATTTGATATATAAATAAATATTCTCGATATCTTTGATACAAAGATTTAAATCATTGAAATATAATTAAATATACCATTGAAAAGTATATAGTTCGGAGTAAAAATTACTACGCGATTATCTTGCTTGTAGTATACTTTACTATATTATTATATAATATTATATATTATTATATAATATTATATTTCATTATATTAATAGTTCTCAATTAAATATAAATGCCTGTAAATATAAATATTATTGTTAACCTGTAAATGCCTGTTCTTCAATTCCTCCAATGGTAGTTTATAACGCAACTACAATAATTATACATATATTATACGATTTATATACTGAATCAGAATCAGTATTACTAGTATTACTGATTCATGTTGACTTATTGATTAATTTGGTAATGAAAAGATAAGACCTAATATATATATAACAATATATAATATGTATAACAAATTAAATTAATGTGAATTAGATGTTTATTTATTAAATCTATAATAAGTGCTAGAGAGAATTAGTTTTGGTGACATTTTATGGATTAAATGTGATTTTATGAAAATATAATTCTATTAATACTAGAAACATATATTGATTCTATTTTATAATAAATAGTAATCTAATATTATTACTTATATTATTATAGGATATTATTATTAGGTAATTTAGAAAATTTAATTTATTTAATTATTTAGGAAATAAAAGTAATTATATATTTATTATAATATAAGTATATACTTTATTAGTATTATTATTTATTTGGGTTTATATACTTTCTAAATGATAATTAACAAAAGTGCTTATAATAACATAGTAATATGGAATACAAATAAAATGGTAATGTATGCTCGTGATATGAATAAATGATATATTAAATAACAAAAGTACTTTATTAATCATAGGCTATTATAGATAAATGAGTTTTGAATGATGTCGAATGAATATATATATATATATATATATATATATATATATATATGTAATAACCACTTCATTGAATGTAGGGAAACATGAACTATAGGCAACTTTAGTTTTGCGCTTGGATACTTTACCGATATCAGGCAGAAGGTATAGCTTCACGTAAGGGTTAGGCACAACGCTGCAGTTCTGTGGGCAATCAGTGAGTGAGTGTACTAGGTCATTAATCAGTAGTATCTAACATTATCAATCATATAGCTTACGGTATTATCATCTTGTATACTAACATCATATATATATATATGTATATATTTTAAATTTATAATATAATATTATATTACAAAATATTCTTCAGGTTTGTATGTTATATTAATATAATACGCAATGAATTTGGGATGATAGTCATTATTATAGGATTACAAAATTCAAATAAATCTTATAACTATATATATATATATAAATATATATATATATAGTTATGAATATATATATATAAATATATATATATATGTACTTGAAAAACTATATATGATTAAAACAACAACAATAACATTAATTATAATATAAATATAGAATACGTCTGTTACGGCTATTATTGCATGCGAACCAAATCCTTGACGTGCATCACCATCACGTTGAACTGGTTTCTCTCCCAGAACAAAGACAATAGAATACTGGCGTTAACGTCTGAGTTAAACGCGGGGTCGCAGCAGACCTGAGCTTCTGTAAAGGGGGCGAGAGAGGGGCGGGGTTAAAGGTTAAGGCCTAGGGTTAAAGGGCGAGAGAGGGACAAGGTTAAAGGTTAATGCATAGGGTTAAAGGTTAATGCCTAAGGTTAAAGGTTAAGGGTACAATCACTAACCTTGTATCTTGTTGAGATTCACCTGATTTATTTCCTGTTCATCTCGGAGCATCGGATGGAAGAAGGTGTACACTAAATCATGCTGGAGGGAGAGAGGGAGTGATGGAGAGAGGGAGGGAGGGAGGGAAGAAGGTGTACACTAAATCATGCTGGAGGGAGGGAGTGAGGGAGGGATGGAAGAAGGTGTACACTAAATCATGCTGGAGGGAGGGAGGGAGGGATGGAAGAAGGTGTACACTAAATCATGCTGGAGGGAGGGAGGGAGGGAAGGAGGGAGGGAGTGATGGAAGAAGGTGTACACTAGGAAGGAAGGAAGGAAGGAGGAATGTAGGATATACTTAGGTGGGCAGTGAATAACGTGTAAAGTATATGTACAGACTAGTGATGTAAATGATGCCAGTCAAATCTAAATCATGATGCAGTCTCAGTCTCAGTTACATAAAGTCTCAACTCGGATCGGGCTAGTTTTTTTTCCGAAAATGAAAGTTTCGGCTCGGCATCAAAAACGCAAAGTCTCGGCTCGGCATCAAAAGCTCGGCATCATATGCATCACTAGTACAGACTAGCATTCTATCTACACAACTGTTTGTCCCCTAACTGTTATGTACAATAAGCACACCCTTAGTTTCACTAACGACAAGGGAATTAATATGATGATTGTAGTGAGATTGAGATGCTCGTTGTTTCATATATATATATGTGTGTGTGTGTGAACAAACCATTAACGAGGATATGATATTAATGGATGCACTCATCTATTTAGGACAAGTATTACATCTATCATACATAGATAATGATGGTAAGTATGGCAACTGATTAAATAGCTCATTGATGGGGTTTTAAATGAATAGGATTCAATAGACCATATGTATATTATGTAAATTAAACATATTATTAGTTTTAATTCAAATATTTTCAATGCCGGTAGATAATAATGATTAAACTAGGGTTTTTATTTGACACACCGATGAAACAGTAGTTATATTACCAATCCAAGCATCGCGAATATTGCATTAGTAATAATATTTTTATTGAATTAACATTTAAAATATATATATAAAATAAATTTACATTAATTTAATACGTTATCATATAAAATATATGAACACACAAGCAGTTGGACACGTGTTCGAGCCTCGTCCGGACCATTAATTAATTTTATAAAATGGGTCTTAAAATAATATTTAGAAGTGATCTTATATAATTGTGTATAAATAAATGATCGGCTCTCGTTAAAACCACGGATGCCTTAACACGAGAGCGGCTTCGAAGGGACATTAGAGCCATATATGGTTATAAGTTAAAACTTCATCTATGTTCCTGGATGGGATGAAAGAACTCCACCAAATAAAAATAACAATATATATATTATAATAATATTTATTAGAAGAATTGAATTTTGTTCTGTACATTTTCTAGTATATTTATATATTTTATTTATATAATAAGACTCCACCAAAATAACAATAACAATAACAATAACATATATATTACTCTATCGAGCTACCACTAATAAAAAGAAAAGCTAAAAGTGTGGTAAACCTCAGATATCTCAGGAGCTAGATTGAACAACTCTTTAATGAACCTGTCGACCGCTTCCTTACGCTGGGCTGCCACGCTTCTCACTTGTTTACGCGTCAGAAACCTACAATCGTGGCAGAGTGTATGGGCATTTGTGTGCGTGGGTAACTAGTAGAATCATTCAGTAAAGTAGACGTAGCATTAGTGCATAGAACATTATCGTAATTGTTATGAGACAGAACACGAATGAACAATATAGAATTGTAAAATATTTATTTATATGTACTCGTTTTTGTATTAATTCTCTCATTACCAAGAGCAGGTTGGTATCTCGATAAGTTCAATAGAACTTCTATACCATACCTGGGTTTTTGATCTCGGTCATCAACTGAATCTGATATTATCATAAATATGAGGTGATATAGCCTATATATTAAATACACCATCGGATATCTTCTCCTTATGTATCAGATAGAACTTATATTGTAATGATATAGTGATCAGAAGTATTATTTAGTGGTACTTGATATGGAGTACAGTGGTAGCAAGTTATTACTGTAACGTATGATACGAGATAGAAGGTTCTAGAATGATATTTAATCGGAGACTACTATATAAAAAGAGTAATATTTTAATTTAGAGCCGTTATGAAGAGTTTGAAATGTATATTTAATTAAAATTCGTTTATTTATAAAAAAAAATATCTAATAAATAATTATTATTATTATTATTATTATTATTACTACTATTATACTTATAATTATTATTATTATCATTATTAATACTATTAAACTTATAATAATTATTATTATTATTATCATTATTACTACTATTTAACTTATAATTATTATTATTATTATTATCATTATTACTACTATTAAACTTATAATTATTATTATTATTATTATTATCATTATTAATACTATTTAACTTATAATTATTATTATTATTATTATTACTACTATTAAACTTATAATTATTATTATTATTATTATTATTACTACTATTAAACTTATAATTATTATTATTATTATTATCATTATTACTACTATTAAACTTATAATTATTATTATTATTATTATCATTATTAATACTATTAAACTTATAATTATTATTATTATTATTATTATTATCATTATTACTACTATTAAACTTATTATTATTATTATTATTATTATTATTATTATTATTATTATTACTACTACTATTAAACTTATTATTATTATTATTATTATTATTATTACTACTATTAAACTTATAATTATTATTATTATTATTATTATTAGCATTATTACTACTATTAAACTTATTATTATTATTATTATTATTATTATTATTATTATTATTATTATTATTACTACTACTATTAAACTTATTATTATTATTATTATTATTACTACTACTACTATTATCATTATCACGAGAATGCTGTACTACTAAGCTAACCCGCCACTGGTCAAACTGGACAGATTGGCGAGAGGGAACGAAGAGCTGAGTTTGCTGTGGAACTCCTGTATCTCAGAGTAGCGTCGCAGCACGAAGCTGGGCACGGTGATGTTGCAGCGGTCAACTTTCATGATGTACACCTGTCGTCAGCATTTAGTAAACATTTAAACATTTAAACATTTAAACATTTAAACATTTTAACATTTAAACATTTAAACATTTAAACATTTAACATTTAAACATTTAAACATTTAACAATTAAACATTTAAACAATTAACAATTAAACATTTAAACATTTAGTAAGAGTTTACATCAATATTAGAAAATCAACATTTTATTTATAAAATCTAACTACGATATTCCATACTAATTAATAAAAGCATAGAAATTAACTAAATGATCGACGATGTAGAAATTTTGAATATTTGTAACTGTAATCTAGCAAGATTCACTATTTTATACTATTTTGTATAATTTGTTGAAGAATTTTACATATAAAATAATGTCTTTCAGGTGGCCTAATAGTCTGCATATGTATTTTGCATATGTAATACATGTAACCACGAATACCATTACTAACGTAATATTTCTCTGTATTGTATCTCTTCTGGTAGCCAAAGATCTCCACGTTTTTAATCCTACCGTCGATGTTCAAACTGTAAGGAATAAGAATCGTGAGAGGTTGTCACTGTCTATATATAGATAGATCAAAAGCTTATTGAATTACTGGGTATATATACAAAAAAAGAAAGAAAAAAATAACATATAATTATATAACGCATATAAACAAAATATATAAATGTAATAACGGTAAGACAAAACGACACGATACAAAAAACTAGAAATAAACGGAGAAGTGAAATAAAAATAAAACATTGGATTATACGATCTGTTGAGCATATATATTGTTCCGATAGCGTATAATTAAGAGTTATAATAAAGCTTTGTATTCATATAAATAGTAGCAGCCACTACGGCTATGTGTGTATTGTAATTATACCTCAGAATAACTCAATACGTGAATTATAAATATATATATATTGGAATTGTAGTAAATGCGATTTACAGCCACAAGTTACAATAAACCAGATTAGTAAATGTATGTATTTCCATATGACATACCATTAATTGAATTTATGGGCATGCATTTATTTTATTTTGTCAGTAAATAGACATTTGTATATTGACTATTCTTACTAAATAAACTTCTTATTAAATAGATATTATAATAATGCATATATGTCATATATATATGTATGTATGTATATATATATATATGATATATAAACACATTGCGATGTTAAATTTCGATAATTAATGAAACTAATGTAAATAACATTAATTATGAAACATTCTCCTAAATAACACAGTGTTTTGTTTATAGTAGAAAAACAATAGATAAGATGGTAGAGAAACGCGCAGATGTAATGATGACCTGTATGTCTTTGGAATGAAGGAAAGCAGCGCCCCTTCTGAGTGTCCCGAGAACTTCATCTGAGCGACGTTGTGAATGAAGAAGTTCAGCTGGGTGAACTTTGACTGCAGGCTCTCGTCTATCAATCTGGTATCGACGGTGAATCACTTTGTTAATTAATGTAATGACTATCTATATATCAGACTATCTATATCTCAGACTATCTATATCTCAGAAACCCGAGATATCAGACAGTTCAGCATTTAAGATTGATATTGTATCTAATCACATGTATATATATACATTTTTATATCTCAGACACATTTCTTCGGTCAATTCAACTCTGAGATATCGAGAGTTGACTGTATACAATATATATATAGAGTATATTGTTAACAACCAAACACATTTAATTACATAATAATTACGGGATAGGTTATTAAAACCGCATTTAATTGATAAATTATTGAATTATTTTCAGTATCGTCAACTCTTTCAGTTTAATACACTCTTGTTCACGATAGTAAGTGTTGCTGTGTTGGCGTAGAGGTCAAGAGGTCAAGGTTAACCTGGTGAACTCGCAGGTGACCTGTCTGTCCGTGCGATCGGTCATCAACGCCTTCTGAACATAAGTGACCGCGTGTTTGTTGACACCCGGAATGTTTGAGTTTACCATCTACGCGCGTGCGTGTGAGGGATATAGTAGGTGTGTAAATAATGATAATTATTACTTATTAGACGAATATTGTATTATATTTCTTTTGAGTTCTCCTTAAGGGGAAGTCACACGACGCCCGCCTCTCTATGTATAGAGATAGCAAATAATGGGTCTACGCAAAACTAGGCGCGCAGATTTCTATTCATTGAATTGAGCTAATTTTTGTTATATTCTATTCATTAAATGTATACACATACTATTACAGGACGTAATTTTTATAATATATATTATATAACATATATATATATATGCACACATTTTAATTTTTTAATTTACGGAATTTCTATAGAAATTGTTATTTTTTTCAACTATACGTATACAAATTTAGGAAATTACGCCTGTAATAGTATTCATATATATGTTATTTATATAATGCAATAAAAATTAGTAGAATACATATACTAGTTTTTGTTATACCTAAGTTTATACACACATACCTAGCGCGAAATAATTATTTTGAGAAAACAGCATTTGAAAGTTGAAAGTATACATATCTATTGATAATATAACAATTTAGAAATCAATTTTATGGCATTTCTAGATTAAATTCGCAGCTGATATTTATACAGATACTAAAACACACTACATTTATTAATATTATGGAATAAAAAATAAATACAAAATAATTTTTTTTTTATCATTCTGAACACTGGGACATCCCCTTAAGAGATCAAAAAAGATTGAATATATTCTATTATTATCACCAATTACATGTGTATATACAGTGATGGGTAGGATCGGCAAATGATCGGGTAACGAATGGAGGATCGGGATCGGGAAAAGGATCGCATAAGAGAAAAAGGAACCGACGCCCATCATTGCATATTCGATACTCTAATATTATTATATTTATTTATAAGAATGTTAACGACGTTTTAGTATTTTATTATTACATTTATATGCTATTATATTAATTATTATTTTGTTTATTTATATTTGTTTATATTATTATATTTATATGATTATGATAAACAATTATACTATGATGATTTAGGATGCTAGAATTATAAAATGTATTTTAATTAAATATAACACAAGAACATTAACAAATAGTAGAATATCACGCATATCACATGCTATCAATATCAATATATTATGATATGATATAATAATATTATATATATATATATATATATATATATATAATGATTAAATAATTAAATTATAATAATTATAATAATTAAATTATATATTAAATTATATGGTTATATCTTTTTAATTCTTTTTTAGTTTTGTATAATGTTATCAAATTGCCTATTATTTTATAAAATGTGGGCATCTAGATTGTTATGAAAAATATTATGTATTGTTAATACTACTTGTAATATATGTTTCTAGGATATATCCATAGTTGGCTTAAAAAAAATACTGGTATCAGCAGCTATAGTGTAGACTAAGCAGGGAGAACAGGTCTACTGTACCTGGTACATATGCTATCTAATGCCTAGTATCAGCAGCTATAGTTTAGACTAACCAGGGAGAACAGGTCTACTGTACCTGGTACATATGCTATCTAATGCCTAGTATCAGCAGCTATAGTTTAGACTAACCAGGGAGAACAGGTCTACTGTACCTGGTACATATGCTATCTAATGCCTAGTATCAGCAGCTATAGTTTAGACTAACCAGGGAGAACAGGTCTACTGTACCTGGTACATATGCTATCTAATGCCTAGTATCAGCAGTTATAGTGTAGACTAACCAGGGAGAACAGGTCTACTGTACCTGGTACATATGCTATCTAATGCCTAGTATCAGCAGCTATAGTTTAGACTAACCAGGGAGAACAGGTCTACTGTACCTGGTACATATGCTATCTAATGCCTAGTATCAGCAGCTATAGTTTAGACTAACCAGGGAGAACAGGTCTACTGTACCTGGTACATATGCTATCTAATGCCTAGTATCAGCAGCTATAGTTTAGACTAACCAGGGAGAACAGGTCTACTGTACCTGGTACATATGCTATCTAATGCCTAGTATCAGCAGCTATAGTTTAGACTAACCAGGGAGAACAGGTCTACTGTACCTGGTACATATGCTATCTAATGCCTAGTATCAGCAGCTATAGTTTAGACTAACCAGGGAGAACAGGTCTACTATACCTGGTACATATGCTATCTAATGCCTAGTATCAGCAGCTATAGTTTAGACTAAGCAGGGAGAACAGGTCTACTGTACCTGGTACATATGCTATCTAATGCCTAGTATCAGCAGCTATAGTTTAGACTAACCAGGGAGAACAGGTCTACTGTACCTGGTACATATGCTATCTAATGCCTAGTATCAGCAGCTATAGTTTAGACTAACCAGGGAGAACAGGTCTACTGTACCTGGTACATATGCTATCTAATGCCTAGTATCAGCAGTTATAGTGTAGACTAACCAGGGAGAACAGGTCTACTGTACCTGGTACATATGCTATCTAATGCCTAGTATCAGCAGCTATAGTTTAGACTAACCAGGGAGAACAGGTCTACTGTACCTGGTACATATGCTATCTAATGCCTAGTATCAGCAGCTATAGTTTAGACTAACCAGGGAGAACAGGTCTACTGTACCTGGTACATATGCTATCTAATGCCTAGTATCAGCAGCTATAGTTTAGACTAACCAGGGAGAACAGGTCTACTGTACCTGGTACATATGCTATCTAATGCCTAGTATCAGCAGCTATAGTTTAGACTAACCAGGGAGAACAGGTCTACTGTACCTGGTACATATGCTATCTAATGCCTAGTATCAGCAGCTATAGTTTAGACTAACCAGGGAGAACAGGTCTACTATACCTGGTACATATGCTATCTAATGCCTAGTATCAGCAGCTATAGTTTAGACTAAGCAGGGAGAACAGGTCTACTGTACCTGGTACATATGCTATCTAATGCCTAGTATCAGCAGCTATAGTTTAGACTAACCAGGGAGAACAGGTCTACTGTACCTGGTACATATGCTATCTAATGCCTAGTATCAGCAGCTATAGTTTAGACTAAGCAGGGAGAACAGGTCTACTGTACCTGGTACATATGCTATCTAATGCCTAGTATCAGCAGCTATAGTTTAGACTAACCAGGGAGAACAGGTCTACTGTACCTGGTACATATGCTATCTAATGCCTAGTATCAGCAGCTATAGTTTAGACTAACCAGGGAGAACAGGTCTACTGTACCTGGTACATATGCTATCTAATGCCTAGTATCAGCAGCTATAGTTTAGACTAACCAGGGAGAACAGGTCTACTGTACCTGGTACATATGCTATCTAATGCCTAGTATCAGCAGCTATAGTTTAGACTAACCAGGGAGAACAGGTCTACTGTACCTGGTACATATGCTATCTAATGCCTAGTATCAGCAGCTATAGTTTAGACTAACCAGGGAGAACAGGTCTACTGTACCTGGTACATATGCTATCTAATGCCTAGTATCAGCAGCTATAGTTTAGACTAACCAGGGAGAACAGGTCTACTGTACCTGGTACATATGCTATCTAATGCCTAGTATCAGCAGCTATAGTTTAGACTAACCAGGGAGAACAGGTCTACTGTACCTGGTACATATGCTATCTAATGCCTAGTATCAGCAGCTATAGTTTAGACTAACCAGGGAGAACAGGTCTACTGTACCTGGTACATATGCTATCTAATGCCTAGTATCAGCAGCTATAGTTTAGACTAACCAGGGAGAACAGGTCCAGTAGAAGATTGCTGTACTTACGAAGGATGTTCAACGCAGAGCAGCAGTGGTCTACGAACAGCTGAAAGTCTCGGGTGGGGGCGCCACCGTTGTTGATTACGTACGCCATGTCAGAGGTCAACACAAACGGAACTCTGTCACTAGAGGGCAGTGGCGGTGGTGGCGGCGCGTTAATGGTTGGGTTTGGGTTGGGTTGGGTTCGGGTTTGGTTCAGGTTGGGTTGGGTTCGGTATGGGTTTGGTTCAGGTTGTGTTGGGTTCAGGTTGGGTTTGGTTCAGGTTGGGTTGGGTTCAGGTTGGGTTTGGTTCAGGTTGGGTTGGGTTGAGTTTTGGTTGGGTTCAGGTTGTGTTGGTTTGGGTTGGGTTGTGTTCAGGTTAGGTTGGGTTAGGTTCAGGTGGGGTTCAGGTTGTGTTGGGATGGGTTGGGATGGGTTGGGATGGGTTGGGGGTGGGTTGGGATGGGTTGGGGTTGGGGGTATGATGGCATTACTACGAGGACCACGCTGGAGGTTAAAGTGACCGAGATAATAAATAACTTGAATAATAACTTATGTATCGGGTATAATTTATATTTGTAGATGTGTTAAATAAAACAATACGATTACGATATAGGAGGATATGTTTTAAATATAGATTTACACCTATATTTCAATAACGCTCAATATTCATGATAATTCGCTATATATAAACATGAAATATATATATATTGAATACAATACAAATAGCAGATACAAATAGCTGTAAGGGTTGACTAATAGGGTTGACTAATATACAATTGAGCATAAGGGTGAGTGGGGGTGGTTGGGATGAGGGTGGGGAAGTTTTGTTCAAAGTAACTAAGTGTTACAATTATGATTACCAGTTAGTATACATAATACACCACTACTACAAGTACACACAATACACTACCACTAGAGCGGCTTGAAAAATATAAAATTGTCAGATAATGTATCGCTTCAGTAAGATAATATTAGAAAATATGTAATATAATTCAATACAAAAAAACCTATTAATGAATTTTGTCATACGATATATATGTACTAGAATTAAATATTATTAACAGAATAGCAGAAAAAAAAAATTTTTAAATAATAATTTCTTTATAATATATCATTTCTAGGATATAACTTTTTATGTTTATTATTTATTAAATATTTTTTGTTTTTTGTTTTTTCTCAAAAATAAAATTCAGATCAAGTTTATTATATTCTTAATAAATATATATTTACTATATATGATTATAAAAAAAAATTTATAAATATTTTTCTAGGAATAATTGAATTTTAATGATTTCTATAGAAAAAATAAATATTTTCAAGGAAAGATGAATACAAAATTTCTAGGACCTAGTCAATTTTATTTTTTTTTACCATAATATAATTTTAATTATCATTGAGATGACCGCAATAAAAAATTTTTATATTATATGTGTAACTATACAAAATTTAAAATCTGAGTTTGTTAGATCCATATTTTGATTTAAATATACTTAAGTGTCATATTAAATGTCATTAATTGTCATATTAAATGCATATTAAATATATAATTAAATTAGAAGATGATATAAATGAATTGGTTGTCAAGGTAAAACTAAAGATAAATAAATGCTACGCATGGCGCAGTAAATTTAATTATAAACAAGTATTTTTCCTATAAAATATTATTAAACATCAAATTGACAACTCAATTGAGTATAACACAATTTTTAGTTGTTACACTACTGTTTATATATATTATATGTTTATAGTTTTTACTGAAGAAACATATTTAATGACTGACGAGACACCCTAACCACCACTACAAGTACACACAATACACCACCATTACAATTACACAGTTACAATTATATCATATGTATATTTTATTTTATTATTTTTATTTAATTTACAAAAATACATAAATAACAATCAAATTACCAATAATAAATCATTGTGCTATGCATGTTTTAATATTAAATAATATATAATGATAATGAAATACAGTATTCTTGGAACATAATCAATATGTTCAATATGAATTATTCAATTATATTTACATATTTTAATGAAATGATTTACGATCTATAAATTAATCACTATACATCACCATGTTAATATATAAACTAAAATTAAATGTTACACTTTATATATGAATACTTATAATACAAATATTCGTTCATGTATTTATATTGAGGATAGTATTAGAGTAAATTAGAACAAAATTAGAAAATTAAATTTTAAAAGTAGATTATTAATATAATTAATTTCGACTAATATATATAAACATACATATAAAAACATACATTCTACCTATTGCATATTCGCATACACTCTGCATGTATTAAGCAGATGTTTATGTTATATAGACACCGTTGTTGATTATAATTATTGAAGTTTAATTAATGGCCTGGGTTCGGAAATCATGTACATTACATGCACTGCACTAAGTCCACTAGCGACACCTATAACTGATTACTCACACTGATTAACACATGGTTCAGGATTACTTATAGCATTAATCATTGGCATGTAGTGGCAGTGACAAGGCATTTTGTACACAATATATTGTACACAATACATTGTACATAATACATTGTATGTAATACATTGTACATAATACATTGTACATAATACATTGTACATAATACATTGTACATAATACATTGTATGTAATACATTGTACATAATACATTGTACATAATACATTGTACATAATACATTGTACATAATACATTGTATGTAATACATTGTACATAATACATTGTACATAATACATTGTACACAATACATTGTACATAATACATTGTACATAATACATTGTACATAATACATTGTACATAATACATTGTACATAATTGTCATTCAACAGCAAGACAACCAGTTCTAATAATATTCGAAACATATAAATCATCATTATTATTTCGTGGTATTTAAATATATATTTAGAACGAACACACACAGTAATTGTTCACCTAACCTAACCTAAATCTATACACGTAACACATACTTAACAGTAACGTGTGATACCTGTGAACATGTGATACAAACCGTTTAAAGGTACCAAACATCTGTGAATCGCCTAGAAATTTGCCGAAATCAATGTGGAACAGGTGGCCTGAATGGGAGAGAATGTGGTTAGAATCTTCACTATATATATACACATTATAATTCATGTTATATATAACATATTCATGTTAATCATAAAGAAGTTCACTTATTTTTTTTTTAATTTTATTTTGGTAACAAATTTCATCCCATACAGGAACTTAGATGAAGTTTTCACTTATAACCATATATGGCTCTAATGTACCTTCGAAGCCGCTCTCACGTTAAGGTATCCATGGTTTTAACGAGAGCCGATCATTATATAAGAGTATAGTAGATAATTACGCTAGACATGATTACGTGTCCCCATTAAGAGGACTTCGCACAGCTGAATACTTTCGCAAGTTGAGATGATTGGTACACACTAGAATATGCGACTTGCAGGATGATATAGTGTGATGCTGTTGGCACAATCTGTCGCAGTTGTTCATCAGAACTTTTGATCGGTCGTCGGTTGTTTTTAGTAACACATTTAAAATTATATTATTTATATATAATTTATATAAAATTGTTATTTATATAAAATTGTTATTTATATAAAATTGTTATTTATGAATAATTGTTTGTAAAATATGCATAAGACGTCAAAGGTCCCACATCTACCTACGACTAACTAAAACAGTAATCGGAACACATGATCCTATTCAGTAGTATGTGAGAGAGAGAGTGGAGAGTGGAGAGAGAGAGAGAGAGATAGAGTGAGAGTGAGAGTGAGAGAGAGAGAGATAGAGATAGAGATAGAGATAGAGATAGAGATAGAGATAGAGATAGAGATAGAGATAGAGATAGAGAGAGAGATAGAGATAGAGATAGAGATAGAGATAGAGATAGAGATAGAGATAGAGATAGAGATAGAGATAGAGATAGAGATAGAGAGAGAGAGAGAGAGAGAGAGAGAGAGAGAGAGAGAGAGATAGAGAGAAAGAGAGAGAGAGAAAGAGAGAGAGAGGGTAGTACTAATACTGACCACTATGTTTCAGCATGATGTTATCGTTGTGACGGTCACCTATGCCCAGAAGATAGGTGGCGACGCAGTACCCCGCACACGACAGGCTGAAGTTCTCTATAGACTACAGCGGTGCAGTGTAGTGTAGTGTAGTAGTAGTGTTGGGTAGATATTGCAGGGATGTATAGGTATTCAATCATGATTGTGGTAGTTTGCATTTAACAAAGTGCTTATTATAATATATACACACACATATATATATAAACGTATAATATTTATATATTCATGATTGAAGAGTGTGAACTTTGTGAAGGAAGTGATACAGTATGAAAGCACTAATAAGAGAGTGATAGGAATGTGTATGTGTGTGTGTGTGTGTATGTGTGTGTGTATGTGTGTATGTGTGTGTGTGTGTATGTGTATGTGTGTATGCATGTGAGTGTGTGTGTATATATATATATGTGTGTGTGTGTGTATGTGTGTGTGTGTATGTGTGTGTGTGTGTATGTGTGTGTGTGTGTGTTAGTGTGTGTGTGTGTGTGTATGTGTGTGTGTGTATGTGTGTGTGTGTGTTAGTGTGTGTGTGTGTGTGTATGTGTGTGTGTGTATATATGTATGCGTATCATTTTAATTGTATTTGCTATAATTCATCGAAACACTTGAACATATAACACACATATGTATGCGCGCGTGAGTGTGTGGGCTAGGACCACGTGCGTGTTTGTACCTTCTTATAGTCTAGTTCGGTGGCGTTCTGTATCTGCAGCCACTCGGCGATAGACTTGTCTCTAAAGGAGCCTGCGACCCCGTGACCTTGCTTAGAGGTCTGTATCCGGCGTAGCGTTTCGGCGTCGGTAACCAGCTCCACTAGACCGCGACAGTTGGCCGTAGGCTGACAGGCGAAGGTGACGATGCGAAGGTCGAGTCCTTCGCGCAGCCACAGTCTGTCCATGACGCGGAGGAGTTGCATGGTCAGCATGTCCTGGCGTAGATCATCTCCCGCCTGTAGGGTGAGCAGGCATTGGTGTAGTAGTGGTAGTGGTTGTGGTATCGGTGGTGGGTGCTGGTAATAGGGGCGCTGGAACGATGGTGTGTAGGGGGGACCAAACGATCAAAATAAATGTGGTAAAAGTGGGGCGGGGACCAATACATAGGAGGTCCCCCTAGATTTTAAAGTGTGGGGGGGCATATCCCCCTGTTGAAGAGCCCCTAGATGGTGGTAGTAGTATTGGTGGTGGGTGCAGGTAGTGGTAGTAGATTATAATCTACTACCATAAGTATTGATTGATATTTTTTGTAAGCAAATATATAGTCAAACTCATAAGTATAAATATGTTCTAACGATCAACTACACTGTAGGTCCTACAGTATGAAATATATGAAGAAAATTACTAAATAAAAAATGATTGAAAATGTTTACCAATTACAATGAATTATTGCATACCACATTATTGCATACTACTGTGTAAGACATATAGTAAGGGTGATCACAAAATAAATAAAAAAGTGATAGTTTTTATCCTACAGAGATTTGAATTCTAAGAAAAATACAATTCTCGAATTTTAGACATCTTCAAAGTTTCGTAAAAATATAAAAATAAATTTTTCAGAAATAAATTTCCCATTTTAACCATTTTACCCCATCTCTACGATTGCACAGATCTATTGTTATTATTTTATTTTAAACTTTTTGCAAAAATTATTATTAAGAAAAACTGAATAATTTTTTTTGTAAATAAAGTTTTTATTTAGTTTTATATAATATTAATATTGTATATATATGTTTTATATTTAACAAATATTTTAATTGGAAAAAAAAGTATTTTTGCCTTTCTAGGAAAATCCTCGCAATTTCTAGGATTTTTCCCTTAACAATTAAATTTTGTAATATTTTATTTAATATTTATATGTTAAACAATTTGCTAATGTTTCATCAACAATATATTCATTATTTGTTTTAATTCCAATATAAAAATAATTTTTTTTAAAACAATGAAAATCGAATATTTTTCAATGCAAATTATACTTATTCTTAAAATCTAAAAAAAAAATTGTTCAAATATGGTGAAATATGTTTGTAACATACTTTTTGTTTTATTCTCTATAATATATTTACTAGAATGTCTACTAAAAAGTTCACAAATTTCTGTTCCTATGATCACCCTTAACATATGGGTTAGAAACCTATAGGAACATGTTATTTCATGTGTACTATATAATGACATTTATGATAGCAACACTGAAGTATAAGTAGTAATAGTAGTAATGGTAGTAGTAGTAGTGGTGGGTAGAGCTATTCTTCATCGATATAAGGGTTTAATATACTATATATACGATAGGAAAGGTAATTATGTAACGGTAGTTATGTAATGGTAGTAGTTTATTATGTAATAACAATAATAATTATGTAACATGTGTAGTTTATCATGTAGCGATAATAATAAATTACGTAACATTAGAAGTTAATTATGTAACATAAGTAATTCATTACGCAATGGTAGTAGTTGATTATGTATACTGAATGAAGGTGTACAAACTTTAAACATTGCGTATATAGATTCTGCTGATTCATCGATATTCTTGAACACGAGTTTCAGGGGAAAAGCATTCGAAGCAAAGAATGAACATGACTGAACAGCGGTTTAGTTATTTAGTTATTTAATTAGTTATTACATAAGTTAATATTTAGTTATTTAATTAGTTATTACATAAGTTAATATTTAGTTATTTAATTAGTTATTACATAAGTTAATATTTAGTTATTTAATTAACTATTACATAAGTTAATATTTAGTTATTTAATTAGTTATTACATAAGTTAATATTTAGTTATTTAATTAGCTATTACATAAGTTAATATTTAGTTATTTAATTAGTAATTACATAAGTTAATATTATAGATATTTAATTAACTATTACATAAGTTAATATTTAGTTATTTAATTAGTTATTACATAAGTTAATATTTAGTTATTTAATTAGCTATTACATAAGTTAATATTTAGTTATTTAATTAGTAATTACATAAGTTAATATTATAGATATTAAATAAATAAATAGATACTTTGTTTGTTATGAATTAATATTAATAATATATATTACTAATTAGAAATAATAATTAATATTAAAAATTTATACTACTAATTAGTAATACGAATATGATATTACAATATAATAATAATAATAATGAATATACCTATTAATATTGTTATTGTTATTGTTATTTGGTGGAGTCGACTCCAAAGGATCCCATCCAGGAACTTAGATGAAGTTTTCACTTATAACCATATATGGATCTAATGTCCCTTCGAAGCCGCTCTCATGTTAAGGCATCCATGGTTTTAACGAGAGCCGATCATTTATTTATACACAATTATATAAGATCACTTCTAAATATTATTTTAAGACCAATTTTATAAAGTTAATTAATGGTCCGGACGAGGGTCGAACCTGTGTCCTACTGCTTGTGTGTCTGACGCCTTAGCCACTGAGCCACACAGGCAGTTATTATATAAAAAGGCAGTTTAATATACAAATATTAATATTACTACTATTACTAATGGATGTACTACCTTCTTATCAAAGGAAGAGACCACCATGGATGGGTTAATAGGAAGCTGGATGGGAGGATTCTTAGTGAAGGAGTCAGCAAACATCTCATTGTGTATAGAGGTCAGTTCTGAGTGAAGAACCATCTGGGGGTGTGTTGAGGCGTGAAATATTACTGTTACTCGGGCTACATGTCGTAGTGTGTATATGTATATAATATAAGTAGTAAGTTATTAATGCTATGTTATGAAGTATTTAAAAAATAATTCAAATATCTGATAAATTGTATTAAAATGTTATAATCAGAGTCCATATTTAAAAAAATTTCATATTTTGTGTTTAATATATTAATATAAAAATAATGTAATTACATATTACGCGTCTAATAATAATAATATTATTTACTGAAATCTCAAATATATATATCGAATACAACACAAATAGCGGATACAAATACCCATCAACAAGTCATAGATGTAATACATACATGAATTACTACCCGAGTACACACAATAGTCTACTGAAACCTCTTTATCTTTACCGGCCTTCACCTTGGCGGCGGTCTTAGCCAATAAGGACATGAGCCGTTCTTCCTTGCTAAGCTGACGACGGAGGGAGGTTCCCATCACGGACAGTAGGGCGCCGCAGATCAGCTCGTAGCGTTTCCTGTAGGATGCATCCTCCGCAGCCTCCTTGATGATCCTGCGAGGGGGGAGATGGTTAGTGTTATATAGTGAAGAGACAGAGTGTGGGTTTGTATACTTTATTGACTAAACGAACACATGAGACTTTCGTACCAAGGAAGCGTATACCCGAAGCCTAGTGGTGGGTATAAAGGTTGTGACCGAAGTGACAATATTGTACTGGCTAATTCGGGATGCAAGTGCAGTCGCACGCATTGCGTGCGTCGCCCGAATTAGCCAGACGGTAAACATATTATGTAATAATTAACTATATATTGGACGCGTATGGAAAGTTCCATACGCGACACATAACAGTTAGATGCGGGGGTACTAGCTTAGTTATAGCTAGTGATTTACTGATAATGCTGAGATTTTAATGCCGAGGAGAGGCAGACTTTTGGTTATCGATGCCGAGCCGAGACTTTATTTCAGAGAAAAATTAGCCCGAGCCGAGCCGATAATCTTAAAAACGAGCCCGAGCCGAGACTTTAGGTAACTGAGACTGAGACTGCATCGATGCTTTAGATTTGACTGGCATCATTTACATCACTAGTTATAACTATGTATATAACTATATAACTATATATATATATATATACATCATATGTTCTTATTAATAAAAATATTTAATAAATTATATATATTTAATGATTTTACAAATATATTTATTAAATTATATATATTTAACGATTTTACAAATATATTTAATAAATTAGATATATTTAATGATTTTACAAATATATTTAATAAATTATATATATTTAACGATTTTACAAATATATTTAATAAATTAGATATATTTAACGATTTTACAAATATATTTAATAAATTAGATATATTTAATGATTTTACAAATATATTTAATAAATTAGATTTAATATAAAGAAGTATTAACGACATTTACGTTTTTCCCTAAGCAATATACTAATCAGAGTATCATTCATGAAATATAATGAGAAACTAATACAGAATACACTAAACTAATACATTCAAAGTGCCTGAGTGGCTCAGTTGGCTAAGGCGTCAGACACACAAGCAGTAGGGCACGAGTTCGAGCCTCGTCCGGACCATTAATTAATTTTATAAAATGGGACTTAAAATAATATTTAGAAGTGATCTATAATATAATACTGTATAAATAAATGATCGGCTCTCGTTAAAACCACGGATGCCTTAACATGAGAGCGGCTTCGAAGGGACATGAGAGCGGCTTCGAAGGGACATTAGAGCCATATATGGTTATAAGTGAAATCTTCATCTAAGTTCCCTGGATGGGACTCCATCGAAATAATAATAACAATAACAATAACAATATTAGATAATTAATAAATATACACAAGCAACCATTCTGATACATAGGTGGCAGCACTAACCAATATAAACGATGAGCCAAACGAACGCTACACAGAGACTTCTCCAATAGGAACTCGCACAGGGTGGCTGTGTGGTAACTTTCATATTTCACTGCCTGTATTACAGTGTGTGTGTGGTGTGTATCATATATAAATACATACATACAAACATGAAAATATATACATACAAGTATATATATATATATATATCGTATTAGATGATAATTCGTAAAACACAAAATATAATTTATCCCCCCCCCGGGCTATGTAAACTAATACGATATTTTTACGGAGTGTATATTTATGAATTATATATCTAATATATATATATATATATATATATATATTTATGGATATATATAGAGTATTTATACACATTATCTGCAATAGAGTATGTAAAACTTTGTGCTCCGAAATGGATTTTTTTAAGTGGTATGTATAATTATATTTCAATGATTTCAATCAAAGATATCAGATATTTATTTATTTGTAAAATCAAAAATGCATTCATATTTTTAATTTTGTATTTCTATATAAATATGTTATTAAAAATAGAAATTTATTTATAAATTCTGGTTGAATTGAGAATTGTTTTTCTATTTAAATTATGTCGACATTCTAAATAATATGATATGTATTAAATTATATTATGTTTTGATATAATCATATTGAAATATGTACCCCTGGATAATGATGAAATACTATACAATCACTCAAGCGGAAAATAACAATTTCATAAAATATGTATTAATAGATGTTCTTGGTATTTCATATAAATAATTATATTACAATATTATTCATGAGTATATTTATGTAGGTTATTCAATAGTTATATCTTACTTGTTATATAATAAATAACAAATATAAACTAATTATAACAAATTACTATAAGCAACCAGATTCAGTTATTCTACATTATATAATATATTATCTGAAGTAATTCTTGAATTTACATTATGTAATCATTTTTCAATGCAAGTTGTTATCTGAAATATTGCAGATTATTTCTATTAATATATATTACTCATTCTATTAATAGATATTACTTATAACATCTTATTATATATTAATCATTCTATAATTAAATATTAATCATTCTATAATTAAATATTAATCATTATATTATTAGTTTTATTATATAATTTTATAAATAAGTATATTACTCCTTCTATTAATGATATTACTCATTTTATTTATAGGTATTACTAATTATATAAATAGAAATAGTAAATATTTAAAAGAGCATATCTTTTACTTTTTCCAGTCGAATACATTACCAAAGCATGTTATAATATCGGTGACATAATCGTAAGTACACATGCATTCGCGCACTTGGTAGACAAACGGTATACCTGAACTATCTGAGGTAGAAAGTCGATAAGTTCGTCGTTGGGAAGATTCTTGATTTCGGTGAGGGCAAATTGTCTGACCTTCATATCTGGATAGCTATTGTATTATATACGCATGGTTATTATCGTAGTGAGGCGTGCTATGAAGTTTACATTATGATTGTATGTATTCATTTATTTTAACGCGTCGTATAATATTTAATATAATATATATTCAATTATATTTAAGTAAAATTATACATACACATACACAAATATATATATATATATATATATATATATATATATATATATATACAGTTACAAATACATAGATAAACACACACACACACATAAACATACAGAGAGCTATGCTACCACTAACTTAGGCAGAAGGAGGCGTAGCGCGTGCAGGGGCGTGTCGTAAGAGTCCGTCCAATCGGCGAGCAGGGCGTAGATTTCGGGTAGGGCGCGCGCCGAGTACGAGGGTGCGGACTCTAGGATGCGGGCCAAAGCGCAGACGGACGTCACCGATGTGGAGCAGAGGTAGTAGCGCTTCGTCCATATCAACAGCTTCTCTTCGTGAGTTAAACTAACAGGTGGATAACGAGTGCGGTTAAGTATTATGTGCTTTGCTTATTTCGGGATTGTTGTTTCCCGGACATAGGACTGCTATAGGACTGCTATAGGAGTTGCGCCCATAGCAGAATTAGAAAATGAAAGACAAGACAAAAGAAGTGTTATGTAGTGATATTAACTAGTTAGATTAGCTATTATATTGCGTGTTGATTAGTCGAATTAGATATTGAATAGTATATTAATAAATCATATTATATATTATATTATTTAGCATATAGTATATACAGTATTCTTATAAGTATCGGAAAATATTTTTTAATTATAAATAGTAATCACAATAATCATCGCAATTAATTAAACATATTTGTAATCTATATAATTATATTCAAAATAAATTAATATAAAATGAATAATAAGTTAGAAACTACAGTATTGAACTGATAATAGATAGATTAGATTAATATTTTATTATATGTACGAATGATATGGGTATGTGGGATAGGGTTAGGGGTAACGAGTAAGTACATATAATGAGACATGAAACACGAAAGAATGTGATAATAGGAATAGATATAATAGGATGTGATCTAGTAGTAACCATGTGATGGAATCCTTGGAGAGAATGCTTCTTATTCTAGATTGTTCTGCGGTGGGAAGACCGCGGAAATCTTGTTTAGGTCTGCAAGAGAAAAGTAACGAGATATGAGATAAGTTCTAGATAAAGATGATATCAACAACACATTCAATCTGCACTACTATAACAAAATAACAAAATACCCACGTTTTTATTAGTTATTTCATTAATCCATCCATTTCTAATAATTTGTATTAGAATAATATTATTATTATATTATTGTTTAATTATATTTATTTCTAGTATAAATCATCGCATATCATAGAATATTATAATAATAATAATAATAATAATAATAATAATAATAATAATATTTATTAGAAGAATTAAAAAAAAAATGTCTGTTAAATTACAATGATATTTATATAATGTTTTCTTCTAAAGGGCTCCAAAAGTAATATAAATATTTTCTGTTGTTGTTGCTCATATTAATCTTTATGTATATATATATAACTATCTAATATGTATACACACGTATTCTAGAATATACTACTACTACTACTACTCTGACAATAACTAACAATGACTCATTGGCTACAATGTCTGGGAAGTAAATGTCATTCTCAAATTCAGGCAAATTAATCTGTAAAGATAGGTGATGATTAATCTAATGAATAATGTAATGTCTATATGAATACATAATCATTCTAAATAACTGAATGACATATATATCATATCGGGTATCATTAAACATGGCAATAGATGTAAAACTAAAGTAATTTAGTGATTTATATAGTTTAAGGGTTTATTCTGCAAGGATAATTAATAGTTTTAATATATAAATATATTTATATATATATAAATATAAATATATATATATATATATATATATATATATATTATAGTTAATTAAAAATGAATATATATAAAGGTGTATTATATAATGCATATATATATATATATATATATATATATATATATATATATATATATATATATATTGCAATTTAAAAAATAATTTAAACAGTTAAATTCCAAATGTATACAAAAACGAAATACCAAAGTAAGTGCAATAACAATGATTAAAGATTGTACACTATTCTATTGTATGTGTGTGTGTGTGTGTGTATGTGTGTGTGTGTGTGTGTGTGCAGTAATACCTGTATAATAATGCTGTCCACACAGTGTAGATTCGATTCATTGGTGGAGAAGGGATCCGTGCTTTGATTGTTAGTGGGCCATAGTGCAAGCAGTTGACTTCCTTGTAATAGTAATCTAACAATCAAGGTCATCATTAGCATATCATTGAAGTCAATATAGTGATTCATTATACACATATATATATATATATATATATATATATATATATATATATATATTGAGAGTTCTACTAAAGTAAGTAAGTTAGTAAGTATATATATATATTATTTATATTGTTTTGATAATTATACACACATCTACAGTGTAATAGGGTTCCAAGAACTATGCCAATTGTTTATAATCCCGGAAGAAGAGATCAAACAATAATTTAAAAAATAGTATATGTATATAAAGCAGTATAAATGACCTTCGATAGAGCCATGATATGCGTGGCTATCAATTTAGGTTATTGCTATCTCTGATCTAGGTTATAGGTGAATTAGAAGTTCAGTTTTATAAATTAAGGGTAGACAGGCTATAGGAAACCGTAAATAGATTTTGTTATACGAAAAATGTTGGTATAATAAAAATGTATCTACTAATTTTATACGAACAATATTAATGTTTACATACAATACAAAATAATAAATATAACTGAGGTTGTAATACATTATCATTAATTTAAAAATAAAAGACACATTAACAATAGTGAATATTTAAATATAACATAACTTCTCTATTGTGTAATAAAAGTTCTTATATCATTACTGTCAATTTGGATTTATTTAGATTTATACTAAATTAAATCATTATAGAATGAAATAATGATGTTAATTTAATCATTGACATTTTCCAAAATAATTATTCTGATAAATTGATTCTAAAGATTTACAATAAAATTAGTCATGAGAAATAATGTATTAAGTTTATACTTACAATATAGTATACTTGTATTATATACATATAATAAATAATATTTGATATTAAGATAAACATATATACATATATACATATAAAAGTGTTATAATAAAATAAATATAATAAGTTATATGACATATATATATATATATATATATAAGTGGAAAATATAAAAATATTTAAATTTATGTTTGAATAAAAACTGACAATATATTTTCATATGATATTATTGGTATTGTAAACATAAATCCATGTATTCTTAGAATGCTACTAATTTAAATACATTTATATAAATAAAATAATTTATTATAGCGAAGATTTTGTTCGAATTGAACAAAATAAAATAAAAAAAAGATTTATTTAACAAATTAATTAGAGAGATATATCTTTGTTTCACAAAATATTTGATTAGGTTTAATTTTTGTAAATAATTATAATATTCATTAAATTATTATTTTATTAATTATAATAATATAATTTTATATGTAAAAATTATTATTTTATCTTTTAAAAATAATAATGCCGATGTTATATTTTACATTTTTAAAAGAATTATTATAAAACATAATTTACATAATTTTAAAGATAATGTTTTAATTTACATAATTGCTATTATTTTTAATTTCTAAAAATAATCGTATATTCAATACATTATTCAATTTGAAAATAATATTATCAAGATTATTTTATATATAACAATATTCCTATTAATTGTATGTAAAAGTTTAAAAAGTTTAAGTTTTTTATATATCAAATAATCAAAATGTGGTTACATTTTTATTTCTAATTTTTAAATGTTATGTAATAATATCATGTATACAGTAACTTGATGAGGTATAATTAATAATGTTCTAATTCTATCAAATATAAATATAATAAAATAATAAATATATAAATGGATAATAAACAAAATATACATAAAGAAAAAAGAATGAAATACATTGTTGAAATTTCTCGGATTTATGTCATTATATGTAATGTTAGAAGCAGTAATATTCCAATCTACCACCACCTATATTTATAATATATTTATTAATGGGATGTGTGAAATTAAAAATTATAGAATCAAAATTATTAAGATTTTTTTTTATAATAAAATGAGAATTTTAAAATATAATTCAAGAAAACATATGAAAATCAAATAAATTAGATTTAATACTGAATAGGAATGTGGCCCTTGCGAGAGAAAGGTATACTGTATAACTAAATATAATGTATTACACAATTAGTACTGTCTTCGATCATATAAGATCACTATTAATATCACACGCACACTAGCGCCACCTATAGTCATGTTAACCCCTTATGATTGAAGCACTGCATGGCTACGACCGCCAGGACCACCTCCTCGCAGACGGTGTCCATCTGGACCGGTTCACTGGTCTTAACGACGGCAGGGTTGTCCACTAGGGGCGCCGGTGGACACACGCCAATCAACTCGAAACAGAGGCGTGTCTCGCGCGGCAGGTCCGATATGTTCAGCTTCGAGAACTGGATCCTGTTTAGGTCGGCGTTATAATAGTAATGATATCGACGATGATGATATATTTATGATGATTATAACAAATTAATAAATATTATTTATAAGAATATTTGTATTTTGTATACAATCAATATTTATATAAACTATAGTTTTAATGATAATAATGATAATACATAATATTTATAAGAATATATTTTTTTGTATACAATTGTGTATCTATCAATATTTATATAAACTATAGTTATAATGATAATAATGATAATAATAAATTAATAAATATTATTTATAAGAATATATTTTTTTGTATCTATCAACATTTATATAAACTATAGTTATAATGATAATGATGATAATACTATTAATAAATAATATTTATAAGAATATATTTTTTTTGTATACAATTGTGTATCTATCAATATTTATATAAACTACAGTTTTAATGATAATGATGATATTAATATTAATAAATAATATTTATAAGAATATATTGTATACAATAGTGTATCTATCAATGTTTATATAAACTATAGTTTATCATTATTATCATTAAAACTATAAAACAAAATATTGATAGATACACCATTGATGGATAAAGCAACCTGATTATAGAATACTTCTAATATCTTATTTAATAATATATACACTAATGCAAGTGAATCACCCGTATACATATACTATTCCACACGTCCATACGGTTATATCTTTTAAATGAGTTTAAATAATACTGCTCTATTGGAATTCGCTCATAGAAACACAATGTGTACACTGTGATACTAGGTAGGAAGGCTTCAAGATTACAACACGAGGCTACAAGAGTTGCAATGAATAGTAACGCACTGATGGAGAACAGGTAGGGGCGCTGCAACAGGGGGGGGGGATGGGGGGATATGTCCCGCCCCCCCCACTTTAAAATCTAGGGGGACCTCCCATGTATTGGTCCCCCCTCCCCACTTTTACCATAACATTTATGTTGATCGTTTGGTCCCCCCTACATACACACCATCGTTCCAGCTCTCCTACGTACAGGCGATGATGATGCGATTGTGAATACTTAATTAAAAATTCATTTTAATAAGAGTATAATAGTTAATAGTATATTTAAATAGTGATTTAATTAAAGAGTTATTCGATGCATTTTATACTTAATTATGTGAACATTATGTGAATATTATGTAGAAGATAAACACAATCTAACACTAATATCAAGGATATCTTATTATGAATATAGTTGGAAAATATATTTTAAGTTTGAAGGATTTTATCATATAGCATTATGTTCAGTACAATTTGAGTTAAAAATCAATGAAAAAACTTGTTTTTAAATTAATGATTTTAATACTAACAAATTGTAATATAATGTGTATTACATTATATTATTTAGAATATTTATATATATAATATAGAAAAATCTCTTTCAATTTAATCTATTTAATATTAAATATATATTTTTAATAATTTATAAATAAGTACAATTTTTAAAAATTAATTCATTTTAATTTTTTAAATAAATCAAAATTTTCAAATATAATTAAATATTTCACCGGAAAATATATACTTCAGTGTACAAAAGTTACCATTGCGCAGAGAGATAGCCTGTCCTTGTTAATACTAAATGTATATTAAATGTATATAATTGATATAATATAATGTAGAAGATAAATTATCAAGTGTTTCCATTAAAATAATGTTTTTTAAAAAAATATATTTTTAATTTCTCAAAATGTACGAAAAAAACAATAATAAACAATGGCCGCCAGTGATATTACAGGCCATGACACTGCATAACACCGCATGACTAATAGTAAACATTGATTAGAACGCGGGTCAGCGTACACACAAACCATTCGTTGAAGACGAGCGTATCCTGAATGTGGGCGTCGAAGCGCGATATACTAGCGGTGGTCTGGTATCGTCCAATCAGATTGGAGCCGTGGTAGACGCAGCAACGAATCATGAAACAGTCGTACCTAGGCGGGGGTGATACATATGGTTAACATTATGTAATATATGGTTGACATTATGTAATACATTATGTAGAACATTAGGTATGGATAGAGAAAATGTGTTTTGAGGTAAAGTGTGTTAATTCCTCCGAGTGACGGGATTAAAAGTAAGGATGGCAGATTTCAATAGAATATATTACATCTTATATTGTAGTGCATCTAGGGGAAATACATACATATATAAATAAACTTCAAACGAAAAGAGAAAAAGAATAATTATAATAATATTATTATTATAGGTGGCGTCGGTGGTGGTAGAAAAACTTTGTAATGTGTTCGGGAGGTATTCGATGAACCGAGCTTACTTGAAGCAGAACGGTTTCATAGACTGAGAGTATGCTCTGCCTTTCTGTGATGACGAGTGAGGTGTTATAGTAGGGCAAAGAGCGTAGGTAGATTAGTATAGGTGAGGGTATATGTACCATGGATGATGCTACTATATTATTGATGTTACTTTTTAGAGGAATAAACTATGAGAAAAAGTAATAAATATTAAGGTTATAAATTATAATTTTTGAAATTGAATAATTTAATTAACTGTATCTTAGAGAGCATATATACTGCTACTGCTACTACTACTACTACTATTGTTACTACCACTACCACTACTACTACTACTACTACTACTACTACCACCACCACCACCACTACCACCACCACTACCACTACCACTACAACTACCACTACCACTACCACTACCACTACCACTACCACTACCACTACCACTACCACCACCACCACCACCACCACCACCACCACTACCACTACCACTACCACTACCACTACCAGTATCACTACCACTACCACTACCACTACCACTACCACTACCACTACCACTACCACTACCACTACTACTACTACTACTACTACTACTACTACTACCACCACCACCACCACCACCACCACTACCACTACCACTACCACTACCACTACCACTACCACTACCACTACCACTACCACTACCACTACCACTACTACTACTACTACTACTACTACTACTACTACTACTACTACTACTACTACTACTACTACTACTACTACTACTACTACTACTACTACTACTACTACTACTACTACTACTACTACTACTACTACTACTACTACTACTACTACTACTACTACTACTACTACTATCACTACTACTATCACTGTTGCTATGGTAACCTCGTACTGTGGCATTGATGGAGGTGAATCTGAAGTCTGCGTGTGTGCTGCTACAGTACAGGGAGATCAGAGATTTAACGGAGCGTGTTACCTCCTCCAGGATAGAGTGAAGCTTATCCACATCTGAACTGTGTGTGTGGTGATGTAGTAATATTAGAGTAATCATAAAGTATATTATAAGATAGCACTGATAAGATAACGCTGATAGCACTGATAAGATAATACTGATAACAATGATAAGATAATAGATATAAATTGGGTAACAACAACAATAAATATGCATTATTATTGTGAAGCCCTTTAAGAGGAAACAGCATATTAATATTATTATTATTATTATTATTATTATTATTATTATTATTATTATTATTATTATTATTATTATTATTATTATTATTATTATTATTATTATTATTATTATTATTATTATTATTATTATTATTATTATTATTATTATTATTATTATTATTATTATTATTGATTGATTGATAATTTATTTAAGCAAATACATAGCCGAAAATATAATCAAAAGTATAAAGTATAAATATTTGCTAACGATATTATTATTATTATTATTATTATTATTATTATTATTATTATTATTATTATTATTATTATTATTATTATTATTATTATTATTATTATTATTATCATTATTATTATTATTATTATTATTATTATTATTATTATTATTATTATTATTATTATTATTATTATTATTATTATTATTATTATTATTATTATTATTATTATTATTATTATTATTTTATTAAGGGTATCCTTAATATAAGCTAAACATAGCTTCTGGGTATCCCTCCGATTACTATAGCCAATATTCGGTAAATTCATTCATTAATTAATTCATTATAACAATGATAAGATAACCTGTGATAATGAGATGCCAACCTGTGATAATATTCAAGGTTACGGACACTTTCGATGACGCTAACAGTCTCCACCTTGTAGAGGGCAAAACACAGGGCCTTGACCGCCTGCACCACACCCTTTGTTTGTATGGCGTCTGACTGTGAGATGGTGGTGGTAATGAAGCTGTGAGTTATCGATGATGATATTGCCTTATTGTGGCAGTTCAGTTTGAATAATATCACCGTATTAATTCTATGCGTACAATTACTTTTCTATTTAAAAGAATATAAAATAAATATTGCAAATTGTATATATTTAGTGAAATGTATAAATTGGGTATAAATGTTATTATAGATAGATATCTCTATATATATATATATATGTAGGAATTTGTACATCATATATAATATAATATGCATATAAATGTAAGGACAATTAATAATTATATAATAGTATTAATCAAATTTACTTTCGGATACTATTATAATTATAATCATTAGTGATTTAAATTTTGCCCATTTTTGAAATATTTTTGAAATTGTTTTAATTTTTTTTTTAATATTTTTTTAATATTTGTATTAGTATCACTGGAAAGCTTATTGAATTCTATGATAGATGTCATTTTTAAAAAAAATGTTTATTTTTATTAAAACAAAAATTATGATCAAAAATGTATATATTTTAATATTTAAGAAATAATTAAATACTTATTTTCCTATTTGATTGGTACAGTGAGATATTACAATTTAAATAGGCTTAATAAGCGACCGTATCTTTGGCTTTGGTAATATTTAGTTTACTTACTTTATCCATTATAGTAATTTATTATCCATCAATTATATTTATATACATTTTTAAATAATATTTTTATTTTACACAAATACCTGAAATTAATTTACTAAAACGGAAACGATCTTGGAGCATTTTTACAAAACCCGATCTCATTAAATGTTGTTAGAACCCGAAATCGAGTCATGGTTAAATCACTAATAACTATTATAGAAGAATAATTTATCTAAACAATGATATCAGGTGAGGATATATAAGCATACATCATGGTACATAGATATAAAACTAGGAATATAACCATATGCTATGATATATATATATATACACCACCAGATAATACTATACAGTCATATATAATGGTACTTAGATATAACACCAGGGGTATATATAATCACACGAGGGAATAGTTCCGCAAGATACCACCAGATAGTACTATACAGTCATATACAATGGTACTTAGATATACCACTAGGGGTGTAGATAATCACGCAAGGCTATAAGATAAATAGTGATTGTAAATAAATAATGTATGAGCATAATTGATTTCCACTATACTATATTATATTAAATTTTAAAATATTTGTAGAATTTATAAAAAATATTTTTCGACATTTTTTAAAAATATATTTTTCGATATTTGTAATATTTTTAAAATATTTTCCGATATTAAAAAAAATATATTTTGTGACCACCCGATGGGGAAACCTGAAGCGAAGCGTCCCGAACTCGCTCCACTTCGTTGTAGAACGACTCCATGAGAATGTTCAGCTTCTCCTTGGAGACTCTGCTATCAGCGGAGGAGGAGGAGGAGGTGTGGTCCGACTTTGGGATGTACACCAGATGCTTGTCGTCGTCAGACTGCGTGTGTGTGTGTGAGGTGGGTGTGTTGTAGTGGCTTGTATTCAATAACATGTATCCACATTATAACGATTCACTGCGCTACGATAGTCAACTTATTATCTAATAATAATATATGTGTATGTATGTATGTATGTATGTATATATATATCAATGTATATTTGTAACACTTTAAAGTAAGGAGTAATGTAATATATATATACTATTGGAAGTTGTTATAGAATGTGATATGTGTAGGTGTACAGATAATAACACGAGCGCTAATAGTTGTGCTGTATTGTACACGGAAACAGGTGCAAATCTGTAAATACATATAAATATAAAGTATAGATATAATGAGGTATTCGTAATGGTGAGTTAGTTTTTTATATTAAGATGTGTGAAATAAAAAATTAATTTCAATTTATTCTATTTTATAATTATCTTTAAATTGTGTATTTATTTGAATTATAACTAGTAAAATGTTAATTTTAAAATATAACAATAAAACATATCAAATAAATATGATTTTTTTTTGTAAAATATCAATATTACAAAAAATTAACTTAAATACATATATAAACAAACAAACTTCCATTTATATAATATACCTGAGATGGAATTGCCTGATTATTATATTGTTATATAATTACATTATTGGTAAATATTCAAACTCAATTGACAATAAATGTCTATTGTGTTCTCTTCATGCTAGTATAATATATAACTTTGTTGTTATAATGCATAATTCTATTTAACATTTTTAACATTTTTAATATATTTATATATCATATATATATATATATATATATATATATATATATATATATCAATAATGAAAACTAGTATATAGTTTAATATTTGGATGAAAAATAATTTTTTTTAAAATCAGATCTATATTTTTCTACCTATGTATGCCTATTTTATATATTTAAAAAATATACATTTAAAAAAATTATTTTGATTTTTTTAATGAACTTTAAGTTATACAGAATCGAGAAATAACACAAATTAAAATAAAAAATCAAAAGTAGAAAATGTATCACTTTTATATAATAGCATTTTTCCTAACATTTCATGTAAAAACAATGAGTTTTATGCAGCCACTGATATAACAATATATTAGAAATATTAATCATAGAATAACACATTGGTAATGTGAAAACATGATACCCATGCATGTATACGCTAATGTAAGACGCATATGTATAAACAAGGATACACTACTAGTATAGACAATGCATGGCTAGGGATAAAGTTTACTGTGATGAAACGAAACGAAAAAAATAATATAAAAAATCATAATAATAAATAAACAACTGATTGTACAAGTGTATAAGATAAGAATTAGAGAGGCACGAGAAGGTAATAAGTGATATGTACAATTAATATACAACATCAACCACTAGGTAATATCATTCACCATTAAACATAGACTATTGATACTGCTACTCAGGGCATGAGGTACTGATGCCCCCCCCCCCCCCCCCCGTTGAACATTAACTATTGCTACTGCTGCAAAGGGCATGAAGGACTGTACTAATGCCCCCCCTGTTGAACATTAACTATTGCTACAGACTATATAAGTATGACTAACAGTTCTGAGGAAGACTCGCCTTACATCTGTGACTTTAAGCAGTACCAGCCGAATGGTGACGTTTAGTTTGATACACTCCTGTACGTAGGCATATTCCCCTAGTTTGGAATCACTACGGGTAGTAGTAGTAGAGGTAGAGGTTATGGTGGTAGTAGTAGGGGTTAAGGTAGTAGTAGTAGTAGAGGTAGTAAGGTGGTAGTGAACTATAGTATAAAGCATGCCATTGTAATGCATTGTTAAATATGCAATATATGTGAAAGTTAGGTTATATTTAAAATTCGGAAAATAACAAATATATTTTTAAAATAATCAATAATCAATATTATAATATGTACTGAATTATGATTATATATTATTAACTAATGAGACATATTGCGCGATTGGTATTCGTTTACGATACATTGTAAATACATTTTATAAAATAAAGATAATTATAACAGGGTATACTAAGGGTGTAGCTTTGAACTCACGCATAAGCTCCGCCCACAATAAGCTCCGCCCACATGAACTGAATCATAAAATATGTCAAAATCGTAACGGTTTTGCTATTTTTTAGGTATGCGTGCGTTTATTTATTATTATCAAAAATTAAATTATGTATCTCGAGCATGTATGTATGTATGTATACATAATAGTTATTAAATATATATATATATATATATATTTTTTTTTTTTTTTTTTTTTTGTTGCCAATTATCCCATTTATTAGCGAAAACATATTAATAAAAATATGACGAAGTAGGCAAGGGAGAGGCCAGGTAATTAAGGATTTTACAATAATCCATTGCAGCAGTATTTGCGATAAATATTTAGACTGCCTGTCATGACACGAATACTGAGTAGCGTAATATCATGCTTCCTCAGGCCTAACGAATATAGGTCTTTAGACGTTAGGGATGAGGGTATACCACGCCAGTTCCAACAAGAGGCACTTAGTTTAGCCTGCTTTGCACCAGTAAGTTGTTTTGCGTAGGAGAGTATTTCAGGTTTGTTATAGTAGTCAGTTTTGTGTCGGTAATTAGTATCGGTATCTATTGTATCAGTTGAGATTTGCGTATCTATAATATAAACAATGTCATTTCGGTAAGCCAGTAAGTCAGGTTTGCGTAAGCCAAGTTGTGTTCGTATGTGTGGTTCCAGTATAGTTGTAAATTTGTACTTATTAAGTAGAGTGATTAAAATAGCGTTAACATAATTATGCATGTGAATAATGTTATTATAATTAAATCTACAGGTCTGCATAATATGATTTAGGCAGTCATATTTATAATTACACCCTCGCCTTAAACAGTTTGTATTTAAACTTGGAAACATACGTTTACATCTGTAATGTGTATACAGTAGACCGTGCTTTAGCTTTACCATATCTACAAAATCGCGACCAGAAAACATCTTTATAGGAGAAGTTATCCTATTATTAATAAAAGGACTATGCGTGCCTAATTCTAAACCCTTGCTATCGACAGAATTAAATAAATATATTGAATGATATTTATTTATGGAGGTGTTATCAATAAACGTGTATTCATCGTATACTCGAGGTGTAGACCATTTTAGAATAACACTATCGGGAAGAGTTGAATAATAGTGTCATCATTCCTTCTAATGGATGAAATCCTTTTTAGCCGCAGCACCGGTATTGCCAGAAAAAGATGAGTGATAGCTATCCCACCGACACTACTAGGTGCGTAGAATACACCGAGTGAAGTATCTGAAGGTAGTCGAAGCCAACGTCTGACGAACGCCCGAATACTTCTGTCCATCGTTTTTAATGAATTTAAATAGACGTTAGAGAAAGTCAAGGTATGAAGCATACTTGGAATTAGATGATTTTTGAGCATAAACAATTTTTGTTGGGGTTTTAGAGTAGATTTAGATATTGCCAAGAGTTTCGATGTGAGGTCATCATTAATTGAATTATTTTTATTATCCAAAGCGCCTATGTTGATGCCAAGATATCTATAAGTGTCTTCTATATTTAGCGCTTTAATTGTAGAATTATCAATAGATATAAAACTATATGGGTTACATATCCATTGTTTTTTCTTTGGGTTAATAATTATATTCAATGTAGCACATTTTGATTTGTTAACGTTTAACCCACATTGAGCTAGTCTAAATAAAACATGATCAACTTGATATTGCATCATTACATCATCTTTCGCAAATAAAACCAGATCATCTGCAAATGCCATATGGCTTATTGTACTATTTCCTTGTAAATTAATACTACCTGGCATATTATCAGTTACATAATCTATAATGGAGTTAAAAAGAGCGGGAGACATTGGGTCACCTTGTTTTACTCCACGATTGACTGGTATACTAGGTGATACTCCATTTTTATATTTTAATTGAGTTGAACAATCAGAATAAGTATGCATGATATAACTTGTATACATTTTAGGAGTCCCTACTCTTTCGGCTAATGCAACAATTGAGTTGTGAGATACCGTATCAAAAGCTTTAGAAACATCCAACAAACACATCTTTAATGGGCGTAATGCATTTTTATGCTGATATATAATAGATTTAAGTAAAAAGATATTCTCAGCAATACCATCACGTCGAACAAAAGCTTTTTGCCGTGGATTAAGACTAATTGTGTTTTCAATTCTGCGTGCCAACATTTTATGGAAAAGTCTACAGAATATCGATGACATAGTTATCGGACGATAATGGGACGGCTCAGTACTGTGCTTAGTTTTAGGGATAATAAATTATGTATCTCGAGCATGTATGTATGTATGTATACATAATAGGTATTAAATATATATATATATATATATATATATATATATATATATATATATATATATATATATATATATATATATATATATATATGTAATACATATTATATATACATATAAATATAAATATATATAACACAGCACCTTATACTGGTGTTACATTGACCACCACTACTAGTGAGGGGCTGACCACCACTAGTGATGGGTACTAGTAATAGTAGTAGCTGACCACTAACTTATAGAGGTATTCACAGAGACCGTGCACCCGTAACACATAGGAGTCCACAGATTCATTGCAACCATCGTTTATGCTGAACAGCACGTTTCCGATTATATGGGAGATGCTCGCAGACACTGTGTGGTGGTGGTAGTGGTAGTAGTAGTGGTAGTAGTAGTGGTAGTAGTAGTAGTAGTAGTAGTAGTAGTAGTAGTAGTAGTGGTGGTGGTGGTGGTGGTGGTGGTGGTGGTGGTGGTGGTGGTGGTGGTGGTGGTGGTAGTAGTAGTGGTAGTATTAGTAGTATTAGTAGTATTAGTAGTATTAGTAGTATTAGTAGTATTAGTAGTAGTAGTAGTAGTAGTAGTAGTAGTAGTAGTAGTAGTAGTAGTAGTAGTAGTAGTAGTAGTAGTAGTAGTAGTAGTAGTAGTAGTAGTAGTAGTAGTAGTAGTAGTAGTAGTAGTAGTAGTAGTAGTAGTAGTAGTAGTAGTAGTAGTAGTAGTAGTAGTAGTAGTAGTAGTAGTAGTAGTAGTAGTAGTAGTAGTAGTAGTAGTAGTAGTAGTAGTAGTAGTAGTAGTAGTAGTAGTAGTAGTAGTAGTAGTAGTAGTAGTAGTAGTAGTAGTAGTAGTAGTAGTAGTAGTAGTAGTAGTAGTAGTAGTAGTAGTAGTAGTAGTAGTAGTAGTAGTAGTAGTAGTAGTAGTAGTAGTAGTAGTAGTAGTAGTAGTAGTAGTAGTAGTAGTAGTAGTAGTATTAGTGGTAGTGGTAGTGGTAGTGGTAGTGGTAGTGGTAGTGGTAGTGGTAGTGGTAGTGGTAGTGGTAGTGGTAGTGGTAGTGGTAGTGGTAGTGGTAGTGGTAGTGGTAGTGGTAGTGGTAGTGGTAGTGGTAGTGGTAGTGGTAGTGGTAGTGGTAGTGGTAGTGGTAGTGGTAGTGGTAGTAGTAGTAGTAGTAGTAGTAGTAGTAGTAGTAGTAGTAGTAGTAGTAGTAGTAGTAGTAGTAGTAGTAGTAGTAGTAGTAGTAGTAGTAGTAGTAGTAGTAGTAGTAGTAGTAGTAGTAGTAGTAGTAGTAGTAGTAGTAGTAGTAGTAGTAGTAGTAGTAGTAGTAGTAGTAGTAGTAGTAGTAGTAGTAGTAGTAGTAGTAGTAGTAGTAGTAGTAGTAGTAGTAGTAGTAGTAGTAGTAGTAGTAGTAGGAGTAGTAGTAGTAGTAGTAGTGGTAGTAGTAGTAGTGATAACTATTCATACAATAGTGTGCATTAGTTATATTATGTTATTGTTATATAGATAAGTAATCATAATATCAGTATAAATAATAATAATAATAATAATAATAATAATAATAATAATAATAATAATAATAATAATAATAATAATAATAATAATAATAATAACTATATGAAGTGAATTTTATAAGTCACATATAGGAGAAATATATAAAAATTATAAAATTTGTAAACAGTTTTATTGCATATTACATTATTACATGTTGTTTGTAACAAAATTAGTCTAGAAATTAGTCTAGAAATAAAATGAAAAGTATATTTTATAATACAGCATAACATATATAATTTATTTTTATTATATTTTATGAAATTGAAATACCCTAAAACCTTGAAATACTAGTATATATTATTTTATAATAATCAAATTGTTTATCTATTTTTATTCTATGTCATCATTATATAAATAATGTATCCTGTAATTTTATAATAAATGAAAATTACTTTATTCAATGAGTCAGATTTTTAATATTTTTCATTTTATATTTTAGAATTTAGTATATATTGATTTACATTTATTATATATTTATTTATATTTATATACTTTACAGTATTAATTTTTATATATAGTAATGATTTATATATATACATATTGTATAAATAATTATAAACATAGAATATATTTTGTAATTGTAGGTCATTTTAATTTTTATAAAATTGGATATTATTATATTGATTAGAAATATATTTTTTAAATTATATGTGATAAAAAATATATTAAATACTTAATGTATACATATATTAATAAAATATAAATGATAAGAAAAAAAAATATTATTTTATTATATTTATAATACATATATTAAATAAGCTATAAATATAAATGACATAATTATTACTTTATAAATTTGTTATGATAAGAAACAAATTGTTTACATGTTTTGATAAAAATATTGATTTTTAATTAGTAAAACTTGTAGATGTTTTTATTTAAAATAAGTATTATTCGCTTCTTAGTTGAAGAACATCAATGTATAAGATAATATAGTATATCTATCTCCTTAATATTATTTACCATATATAAATAAAATATGTATACAAAATATACAGCACATATATATATAAAATGTATATATTAATTTGTTAATTATATATTTATAAATAATATCAAAATGATATTTATATAGAAATATTTGTTTAGAATGACCATTTACAAGTGATACATTGATATATGAAATATATTATATATTTTCTCTGTGGTATATGTCAACATATATCATTTGTATAATACAACAACAAAATAAGTAAATTAATTGAATGTATCACTGCATAGTTTTGTATGGACCCATGATTAGCCTATTTATTACATATAATGGTGATAATGTGGACATCCCATTATTAATAATAATAATTAAATAGTATACGATATTTATTGTTATATTTAAATAATATTAATTTGAAACATTAATCATATGATATATAATTGTGTTCTTTTAATAAATTAGTCTACATAATATATAATATTGATATCTTTAATTCTTGAATAAAGTTTTTATATATTTTATTTTTTTCATTTACTATCATTATATAATAGTTAATAGTTAATTAAAAAAGTTCTGCATAATCTAAACTGTTGTTAATTCCTATAATTAGGAATTACCTATAATTATAGTTATTATAATTAATTCTTGAATAAAATTAAAAAAAAATAATAAAAATAAATTATTTCATAATAGGTTTCAATACTAAAATAATTGTTATCCAATATTATATAATTATAATTGTTACTCTTATAACATAATTTATATATATATATATATATATATATATATATATATATATATATCAATATGAGAAACGTATAGAATGTAGTAAATGAATGAAACCAGTAGATGTAAACATAACAGGCTCTGGAAAGGGGGCGTACACCATACGAATCTTTACAGACATATCATCTACGACTCTACCAGTGTTCCTTTGACACCTGTATTCAATAATGATAGTTAGAGTTTAATAGAGGGTGAAGGTAAAACTAGGTAATCTTATTATCATTATCATCATCATCATAATCATCATCATTATATTCTCCATCATCAGCATCATCATGACTACCATCATCATCATTACCATCATCATCATCATAACAACATCATCGATGATCATCACATGCTTCACCACTACTACCATCATCATCATCATCATCATCATCATCATCATCACAATTACCATCATCATCATCATCATCATCATCATCACCACGACCATCATCATCATCATCACCATCACCATCATCATCACCACGAACATCATCATCATCATCACATTATAATAACAAGTTATATTATTGTGGGTGTTGCATTACAAACATCACTATTCCAGGGTTATTATGGTCGATGTCGTATCCGTAGTGATGCTTAACGCGGGCCACCATCTGACAGAACGCAGAGATCTCCGCGTCGGCTATTTCACTCTCCTGTAGACTCTCGTAGGTGACCTCCTGTAGAGGGTAAGGTCACCGTGTACGGTTGTGATGTGAACGCTATCGAACGAGTAACGTTATCGAGAGATATTCTTTATAATAAATAATAATTAGCATGATAATTAGCATAATATATATTGTTTCTACAAATCATGCGTACGTATTATTATACAAATAATATATTAAGTGGATATCGCCATGGGACGGCCATTTTGTTGAATAGCGATACGTGTATAGAGATAGGGAATGCATGTCCTCCGTTTATTGAGTGTTTCTAAAAAACTATTCATTGAATTTAAAAATTGTTTATTGTTGTATAAAAAGGAATTTCATATCTATAATCATAGATACAACAAAATTAAAAAATATATATTTTACATGTTACATGTAAGTTACATGATGTAACATGTATAACAAGAGACAAGATGTTTCTTTTTTCACCAAAACTTCAAACATAGCAACAAAAATCATTCTGAGTAAAAACACATTTGAAAAGTCAACAATAAATAAATTCTATAAAATTCAATAACTAAATTATACATTCAGCTAATATAAAATCAATATTATAAAGTAATAGTTTAATGTTTTCTTATCTATATATAAATGCTATATTTATAGAATTTATATTATGTTATATAATAAAATAATTGTAGTATATAAATGTTACTTTTTATTATATCAGCATGTTATAAAATTATACATTCAGCTAATATAAAATCAATATTATAAAGTAATAGTTTTGTGTTTTCTTATCTACAAATAAATGTTATGTTTATAGAATTTATATATATTATATGTTATATAATAAAATAATGCATTCAGCTAATATAAAATCAATATTGTAAAGTAATAGTTTTATGTTTTCTTATCTATATATAAATTTTATGTTTATAAAAATATATATATATATATTATATGTTATAAAATAAAATGTGTCCTTCTTTTTATTTCTCATATTTTGCAAGTTTATAGATTTTTTGTATATTTCATTATATAATAAAATCGATATATTATATATATATATATAAATGAATAAATAAATGTAATGACAAAAAGTGGATGAAATTATAAATATAATATAAATAACTAATAAATCAAATATAAATATATATTTAATTAATAAATATATATTAATTGTAACTTGTTAATATAAATTACGATAAATAATTGCAAATAATATGTATGTAAATGTAAATAATCTAGTATAAAATTGAATAAGAAAAAATCAAACTGACAAAGGAAAATTTTGTATATAGCCGGCGGTAGTTTAAAATATTATATGATATAATATATATATATATATATATATATATATATATATAACATTGATTGTATCAATCAAATAAATGTAAAAAATCAAGTTTTTAAATTTTTGAAATAATGATTATATTAGATATATAAAATAATTTATATTAGTTAGGAATGTAGGTTTAAAAATAAATAATTTATTTTAAAATAACATATTATAAAATATGCATTTTATGATATTTCAAAACTGATTTCATAGATCATTTTTTTACAGTTACTATATAACATCATCTAATACATAAACAATTTTTTTTTCCAATTGTAATGATAATAATGTATCCATTGCGATATCTCATTAATAAATATAAACTTATTAAAATATTCTTATATATTTTTATACTTAAATAAATTATGATAATTTATTTAAACTGAATATTTAAATTGAATTTTATGAACCCGCCTTTATATAAATATTACATACCATTTATAATATATATAATATATATAATAAGTATATATTTTAAATATATTTTGTTCATAATTAAATTATATCATACATTTTTAATATATATTTAAATATACATTTTACTCAGAATAATTATTTTGGTATTTAGACTGATTTTTTAATACCCTTATTTTATTCAATAATGCTCTAATTTAATTTAAATATTCAGAAATAATAAAATAAATATAATTATATTATGTTTTTTATATCTAAATATTCAATATATCTAAATATTCAATATATCTAAATATTCAATATATCTAAATATTCAATATATCTAAATATTCAATATATCTAAATATTCAATATATCTAAATATTAAATATATATATTAGTTGATCTTTTATTTTAAATTAATTATAATGTATTTTTCAAACTTAACTATATTGATTATTTTGTATTGTATGCAATAAACTAAAAAATAACATAAATCATAATATTTTTCATACTGCTAAATATTGTATAGATTCGATAACTACTAAATAATTAAGTTTAATTTTAGCAGGCTATCATTTTATGTCATTTTGACAATTTAAGATATTTTTTAAATAAAAGTAAAAATCTATTTATTTAATCCATTTTCATGAAATGAAAATGTTATATTGATTTTTTTTAATTCAATTATGATGTCAATTAAATATATTTTATAATATTGGTTTCAAAATTGATTCAAAAATTGATTCAAAATTGATTCAAAATTGATTCAAAAATATATTATTTTTTATCCAAATATTATTATTTTAAAATAACTATAGTTATTATATATATATATTGATTTGAAATGTATAATTTGATTCACAATTGAATTTGTAATATATTAATTCATAATGTATATATTTAATAGGTTATATAATATATAATTATATTTATCCTTAATTCTAAAGTAAATAAATGTAGTTTATTAAATTTTATTTATCATAGATTGTTATTGTTAATATTATGAATACTATATATATAATTATTATACTGAAGAATGTGTTTTATTGAAATGCTATTTACCTAACCTGTTCTTTACACAAATAACTTGACTGCCTCGTGTATAGTCTGCCATCTTTAATGGAGCTTTGCCTTTTATTTGTGACGTCTGCTTCTGATTTGTTTTTCCTCAAAATATTTGTTTCTCTTTCCTATATAGATCATAGTAGATGTTATATAAATACTAATATATATAATATTGTTATTGTTATTGTTATTTTTATTTGGTCCTTTCATCCCATCCAGGAACTTAGATGAAGTTTTCACTTATAACCATATATGGTTCTAATGTCCCTTCGAAGCCGCTCTCATGTTAAGGCATCCATGGTTTTAACGAGAGCCGATCATTTATTTACACACAATTATATAAGATCACTTCTAAATAATATTTTAAGACCCATTTTATAAAATTAATTAATGGTCCGGACGAGGCTCAAACCCGTGTCCTACTGCTTGTGTGTCTGACGCCTTAGCCACTGAGCCACACAGGCAGTTAAATATATATATATATTCTAATATATATATATATATATATATATATATATATATAAATCAATATATATTAGGTACACTCAAATTAAAATTCCACAAATATATTTCGATAAATTATAGTAATGATGACACATCGATAATTGTGACTAAGTGTGTATACTTAACGCCGCCGACCTAACCTTGACCTCTAGTTCATGCTTCCTACGCTTATGTTCCAGTGCAACGGTGAGATCTGTGACGGAGAACGGGTCCTGTAGAGAAGTCTGAGGAGGATCTTGTAGCGAAGGGAGGCTAGGTATTCTACTAGCACCCTGAATACGTGTGAGTCATTTTGTACGCGCGCTACTATACTAAGTTCAGCGGCTTAATGGATATACACACTTTATTAGACACGCGCGCATCAATCATGGTGTAAACTATGTATTTAAAATAATTGATTTATGCTTTGTACGCAATATTGTGTATATATATATATATATATATATATATATACATAAAACATTCAATGAAAGTGTTTCTAAATTATTGTATAATGAATAGACACTTTCATGATATCTATAAATAATTATTAATTCTAATGCATTATTTTAAAATTTAATTATACCAGATAAAATTAAAAAACAATTATATACTATGTTATATATTAATATTATCGATGAATTAATTAAAATAAAGACGATTACCATCTAATCAAAGATATTATGGAATTTTTATAAAATATTTACACAATTTTTAATATATTCTATTTCGATGGATTAATGTATGATTTATGTATTCAAGAAGTCTTCATCGGTAAAATAGAATTACAAGTGCGATGAACATATTTTAAGATCATTCATTATATAATTTTTATTCGACAGCTATAAACATTCGCCTCAATTCAAATACAATTATTTTAGTTGAAGTTGAATTAATATTTATAAAGCATACAATTATGTAGAAAATATTCTTATTTCGCATTAAAGGAGCATATTAGATCAGACAGTGATGCATTACGCCAAGTGAAACAATAGGTGTCTAAAGAACAGGGATGGGAGTGGGAGAACAATGACTAACTGTGGAGAGTTCCGGAAACGGGTTCACCGGGGATCGGTCGTGCGACTTCCTGTCCGGTGTCTTAGTCAGATAGAACGAGTCATTTAGATCATCCGTGGTCTACAAACGGGTGTTCGGTGGGGTGTAGGGTAGG